>JARSSU010006649.1:0-80000 GCA_029619165.1 Eurosta solidaginis
TTATGCTTAGCCTACAAATCGAAGTTCAACCTAGCGACATGTACTTCACAAAACAAGAGCCCAAGATAACCTAGCAACAACAAAGTAATGTAGTGTACTAAGTAACTTGCAAAGGCAACAAACAACGAGAATTGCAACAAGATTTACTATCGGGACTACGCAGCGAATTAAGCACCATACTAGCTAGAGCACGAACTGATATAAGAGAGACAAACACGACAGCACTCATCACAGAATTTCAGTAGACAACAACACTCGCTGATTTTCCAACACGAGGATACTAGAATAAGGAACGAAGAGAAAAGACGAGATATACTTTAGAAGATTCCTACGTATATGCAGAAAGGGAATTCGATTAACAAGAAGAACACGATAAATAGCCGCTACTTATTTGTTATGTGTTTATAGTTTAGTTTAGTATGACCAAGAGTACCACGAATATGGTCTCACATCGTAGTTATGTTTTTATAAATTTAATGCAACCTACATTGTTTAGTTTTTTTAACGTAAATATTTAGTGCAACAAAAATCTAACCATTTTCAGTGTAGTTAGATATAATGTTAATGTTGTTTTAAACTTTGTGCACCTATATGTAACACCTACTTATGTTTTTTTTGGTTTTTTATGTTTCTAAATAAACTTCCATTACGCTCTGAAATGCTAAGAAATCTTAGCGACGTTGGCCTGTAAGGTGGAAAAAAGGCTTTGTCTTATTCGCACCCAACATAATAGATCAGACCAGCTTATGTTATACAAATTTAGATAATTAGCTGATCGATAAATACGAAAATATAAAGGTTTTTATTGCGCTTATCAACATCCTAAATCCTCTTTCAATTTCATTTGATCTTGATGTATGAGTATAAAAAGGAACTCAATGTAATGATATTGTGGAGCGTGTTTAAAAATCGGCGAGGGAACAGCAATAATCCGTTTTTCGAAACGCGACTTTTCGAACTAAGATGGGAAAGCGATGCAGTTATTTGGGTTGTATTACCAAATTCTCTCGCTGCCCCGAGAATAATTGTATTGAAACTGATTTCATCATCTGTCCGTCAGGACCTGGTTATTTACAAAATGCTCGGTTGTATCTAGGAACTGTTCCAAATTCTAAATGACGGTTCTTCAAGTCAGGCACAGTTGAAAATAAAACATAAACCAGAAAGGAGAAAATATAAACATGGAAGCAAGGCTCGGATAGTTTTCCTGAAAGTTTTGAAATATTATGCGGGGAAAAGCATTGATTCTTTGGCTTAAACGGTTTTATGCACTACCCTTTAACATAATGTTAAGCTTTCAATGTGTGTGTTTCGTTTTATTGCAATGAGTGCGGTCGATTTTTTGAATCTCATATTATTTCCTTTTTAGTCAAAATGTTGCTGTGACACAAGGTAAAGTGTAAAACAAGTAAGATAGCTAAGTTCGGGTGTAACGCGAACCTTGACTACTCAGCTGCCGGATGCGGCCTTGCAAAACTTTAAATTACCTTCTTTTAAAGTGCGTGCCACGCCCATTGTCCAAATTGTACTAATTTCTATTCTGCGTCATAATGTCAACCCACCTACCAAGTTTCTCGCTTATCCGTGCTTTGGTAATGAATTATCGTCACTTTATCGGTTCCGAAAATTTTCGATATCGAAAAAGTGAGCGTGTGGGATTTCGTTGTCATTCTTGAAAGAGCGAGTCTGGACGATGATGCCAGCAACTTACGTACATATTTCATTAAGTCATACCTCAACATTTACTCCAGTTACGTGTTTACGGACAGACGACGGACGGACATGGCTACATGATTGCTTTTTCGCCCTACATCGTTTTGATATAATAGAAGTCTATATCTATCTCGATTAAGTATTATGCCGTTACGGGTACGTTATGCCACAAAATGAATAACACGATAGTCCTCTACAAGAGAATCATATTTAACTGTCCAATTAGACTTTGTTATCTTAGTGTTCAGCAATTTTTTTCTTTTTCGATGTGCGACCATCCATATACCGGGCTATACACCTAACAATTTCCAAACCTTAACTACTGAATTTTTAAGTACTAAGTTAATTGCACCAAACTACATACCCATCAGGGTCGAAACGAATTTAGATACGGAAAAGGTCCGTAGTAATACGAGTACATATATCTATATATGTATATATGAAACACTTACAATCATATCGTAACGATCCTGCAATTTAACAAACATGACTACAAACAAGTGAAAATGCCATGGTTTCTACCCAAAACAGTCCTCAAAGTAGCACAGAAACACTCCTGATCTCATATGGAAACATTTCTAGCTTTTCCAAAAAATTATGGGGGAATTAAACCAGTCTCTGAAAGTAATCCCAGAAAGTCCCTGAAACATTTCGAATTCACTTGAAGTCATCAATAAGTGATTTCACACATAATTAAACATTGAGTAACCAATACAAGTTTTTACCACGGCCGTGGTGTGTGTGAAGCCTGCTCTTCCTGCCACACCGGAAGGTTCTAGTAAAACTTTATTGTGGTTGTTCTATTCAAAGCAATGGAAACTCTGCACACAGCCTACATTTGAAAGATAATCGGCATTTAAAATTTGGCTCAAAAATATTCTTATAAAAGAGAAATGGGCCACAGCTTTGTACTATTTTGGATCGTAAAACAACAAAACAATTTCAATCCATACAAATTATATCACTCTGTATAACAAGCATAGAATTATCTGAATGCTACTTGTACCAGTTATTTTGACGTGTACATAAGTACCTCTGTTTGCTGTTTGTTGGCATGACAACTTAACATCTACATACGTCTTGACATCACCATCATCATCATTAGTTTACGCTTAATCGCATATGCGATATTTGGCCTGGCAAGTACGCCGTTTTTAATACTTTACACTCGCTGACACCAGTTGGGCTGATCAGGTGATCAGGATTCGATCTTTTTCTATCTGAGTTTTTTCACCTCTGGAGGTCGACCCGAATTTCTTCTGCTATCAATTTGAGTGTCGATCTTAGGCACCTTCCTGACTTTCTTTGATCCAAACGCATAAATGACCAAGCCAGAGAAAGTTTTAGGGATTTATTTTGTACGATGATTTCCGTGGAAGAATATGAAAAACTTATATAAGCTTGATTTTCCCGTCGAATGAGGTATCTACTTCCATTTTGATACTCAGTTCAAACAGCATTATTTCACAGCAGTGTGTTTTCTCCGATAAAATTCTGTAGCTGAGTGTGGGTTTGCCTACATTTCAGATGATTTCCAAATATATTTTGTTTACGAATATTAGCACACTAAGGGTACTACCATCTCTAGTCCGAATGCTAAGCAGTGACGTGATTCACATCAATAATTCATCATTATGTCTACCATACGCGTGCCGCGGCGGAGAAGCACGCACAAGCACCATTCAGATATCTTATCTAAAATGCTCCAATAGGTATGCAATTGTGATTGTGGAAGTGTCGCTCACACATACAAGCGTATGATTTCTGGCAGAAGCTGCAAAATTATACTCTGTAGTTGTACTGAAAATTTATACTACTAGTAAATCTGGATTAGAAAATCCCAAGAAATAATGCAACGAGGAGGTCGACGTATAAAAGGGCGACAACAGTGGAGGCGAGGATAAGTTTGGTATTAAGCAAGCGATTCGTTTGCCAAGTATGCGTGTTATTGTTGAAGTAATTTAATAACGCCATTTTTCCATTATTCATAGTGGAGTTATTATTCAACTGTTTAGCGATACGACACGTTGGCATAAGATTGCAATAAGGGGAATTGGCAGTACATTCGTTACAATTGGTTGTCCATAATAGGAATTTGTTTAGTAAATTCGGAAGATACTTCGAATACAACTTTGACATAGCCAGAGTTTCAGTGAAGTGAAGATCCGCAACTGAAGAAGGAGTTGTGAGAGACGTAGATTTAATACCACGGCATTATAAACTAGAACTTCAGGACCGACTACAGACGAGGCGATGTAAGTGAGGAAATGACGTGGACACATAGTATGACTTTTCATCTTGAGGCGTAGGAAGCAACCAAATGACGACCCGTTACGCAGTAGCGTTAAGCTAAACACCAGACTTGAACATTATTTTGCTTCAAATATCTGCTAAACCTCGACAGTGGCTTCTCACGGAATCGCATAAGACGGATATGACATCCTCAACTGAAGAGCAAAAGACAGATATACACTCTCATTGGCATCTCAACTGGAATAACAAAAGACAAGTATAGCTGCCCGAACCTGGAATCACAGAGTCACGTTATACACATATAATATGGAAACTCGGTTTAGAAAACGAAGACTATATTTCTGAGCAGTTGAAAGGCCAAATCTCGCATATCTTCCCACTGTCAGAACATGAAGTAGGTATCTCAAACTGGAAGCACAGGATGCAAAATCGCTCAATTTCAGGCATAGTCGATGATTTGAATGTCGTATAGAGCAGGTTACACTACATCTCCCGCTGTTCAGCAGCAAGCCTCAAGGTAACGACACCATCCTTTGACGTTCTGCTCCTTTTCCATGTCTTCAGCTACATTTTGGGAAGACGCGCAGTGCCAACCATGAGTTTCGGAGATAAAGTTGCGGCCACTGTTCATGGCATTTGAAGTGTGCCATGCAGCCGAAATCCTACAGACTTCCCCAAAGGAGAGCGGACAACTATGAAGAATTGTTGCTGCTGTAGACGACGCTATGGAATCGAGCAAGAAACAGTATTCCAAATTGATTTGCAAAACCGCTACCACAGAGCAATGACACGTTGCAGCAGTTTGCTTTCAGATATTGAAAGATTGCTCATCTTTCAAATGTTTGGCGCACCCGTGGAATACCACTGAAAGGTGTAAAAATCCAGAGTTTCATAAATGGCTACGAGATGTGGAACGAAGCGGGCACATTCGAATCCCAACTTAACCATTTTCTGAAACGGTAATCGCATTCCACTTGAACTCAGGAACCATCCTCTTTTTTAGTAATCAGCTACAAAGCTCATCGCGTGGAAGTGGAAGGCCAGCCTGAGTAAGACGCAATTTTCGAAGGATTGAAGGTACGCAGCATGAAGAGTATTCGTCTTGCGCATTTTGCGTACACCAACTCCTAACATTCCAACATGTGGGTGGGCGTAAACGCAGAGCTAGAATGAGATGAGCAAATATCGGAGACCACTCAATCGTTAAACTAAATCGAGTCAGCCGCAAGGGGCGAACAGCCTGGCTCCGCCAATTGAATCCCCATAATCTCTATTCTCGCAGATTGGAGAAGATCGAGCAATCTTACTGTTGGTAGGACATGTGGATGGAAAGGAAAGTTTACTGACTGTAGATACGGGCGTCACTCTCATTCATCATTCGAGCGGATTTAGTCAACAAAAAAGATACAGAACATTGCTTAGAGCAAGATGTACGTACAGCCACGGGAGAGGAACACCCAGGTACTTGGGGGAAGTAGAATGTGAAGTAGTCAGATTGGGAACGACACGGTACTGACGACAATTTATAGTGGCAGATGTTGTTGAATGAAATCATAATTTGAGTGGACTTCTTTAATCAACCAGGCATCAAGATCGATAATGCAAAGCGAGACGATGCGATATAAGAACATGGATGTGGGCCCCCCCCAAAAAAAAACCACCCCCCCGCTTAAATTTCGTCTACGTAAAGGCTACAGCAGTAAACGAGTGCTGGTGTAAGAGAGTCATGAAATACCACCAAAATTCGAAGGAGTCTATCTTGGGCGAAAGAGCGATGTAGATTGTGGAACAAACAATTGTGGTTGTCGCAAGCAGCAACAATCAGCACTGACGTATTTAGGAAAAACCCTGGCCGATGACGTATTCGGTAAGAGTACTCAAAGTTCAAGTCACCATCTTAACTGGACCGCAAGGAGCTATTTGTGAAGATGCCATGAGGCTGAAGTAGTTTTACTGTGAACAGCTCCAGGAACCGTTTCATCTAGTAATATGATATTCATAATGACATCACGGCATGGACTCAGGGCTAGAGGAGCCTACCAGAATAAGACAAAACAACTGCTCCTACGTATGCCACATATTTGATCAGGATGGTTCCAAACCGCACCAATGTGTGAACCATCAAATGTACACTGAGCCGCGAGGCGATCCGTCAAGCTCCTCGTATGGGTTCCACTGCGAAACGAGAGTTGTGAATAAATCGTACACGAAATGAGCGACAGCGCGTCATCGAACCATCAGCTAGTCCATGGAGCCTCACCGTAGTACTGTCACAGAAGAAGGATGAAAAGATGAGGTTTGCGTGGACTACGGAGACGAATAACGTACGAAAAGGATAGCTTCCCATGCTCAGATTGCACGACACTCTGGACGCGCGGTATATGGTACGAAATGGTTCTCCACGTCGACTTGAAAGCGCTACTAGTAGGTGGAGGTGATGAGAAGAGAAAGAGAAAACAGCCTCAGTGTCGGTGATGGTCTTGGCAATTTACAGTGATGCTTTGGACCTTGTAATGCACTCAGCTCACTTTGAGAGCGACTCATGGACAGTACTGAAGGTCTACATTGGAAAACATGCTTGTAGTACCCATCACTCACAGGGACGACCTCATCGTATTGGGCAAGAACTTTGAGTGTAAACATCTTAACGAACTTGTAGGAAGTTCGCCAGAGAAGAGCTGGCGCTGGTCTGAAGTAAGTCCAAAAGTGTTGCGCTGTTAAAAAGGAGTACATATTTGGGTCACCAAAAGGTAACGACACGAGGGCATCTGCACTGCAAACGAAAGATAGAGGCCTGTAATGATTAGCCAAGACCACAGAAACTACATGAATTGAGAAGTTCCTTGGGCTGTGCACATATACCGCGATTGTACCAATTTTCCAGCGTAGCCATGGTCTCCATGAGCTTACAAGTAAAAATAAGCTTTTGATGGGAGAAGAAGTAAAGCCGGAGTCATGGTGCGGTATGTCCGTATCGCTGTATCCGTATCCCTAACGTAATCAGCTGTTTATCGTTACGACGGTAAACCAAAACCCAATTGGTTGGCTACGATATCGGTTACGACCTTAGCGGCACCAATAATCGATTGCATTGATTCTCATAAGGTTCGAGCTTCGAATCATCTGTTATAAGGTTACACGATACGTTACCGATAAGCTACCATGTCTCCAGCTTAAGAAGTGGCCTTCCACACATTGTAGAGCGGTTGTGCACTGCCAATGTTAGCATATCCGATTCCAGGAGCAACATTATTCTAGATACAGATGCGCGTCGTGAATATGCTATAGGAGGCGTTTTATCACAACTGGTGCGATGACAGGAGAGGTAGTTGCATATTACAGCCGTTCGATTGGTAAACAGAGAGGACTACTGTGTTACGCGAGAGAGCTGTTGGCATGGTAGAGTGCATTAATATTTCCACAATATCTCTAGCGGCCAGCGATTCCTGTATCAGACAGATCCGCAGCGTGTAAATGGCTTCTGCGTTCTTCATCGGAAGGACAATTGCACAGTGGATCGAGCGGCTACACAAGCTATGACTTTTCATTGAGCATCGGAAATGTAGTACACCATGGAACTGCCGCTGCAATGTCACACATGACCTGTAGTTGGAATGCAAAAGCACTGTGTCAAGGGTCCGAGGCTACGAAGACATTTATAGATGTCCGGCTGAATGACTCTCGCGTGCTACGGGCGATGGGACAAGGAACAGCTAAGAAAGTGTCGGCTAGAAGATACAGATCTGGCACATGTTATGCAGGGGCTTGAACGAAACGAGACAAACAGAGAAGAGAGGTTAGGAGTAGCTGCCCATTGCGAAGTCATTGGGAACAGTGGACAACAGCTTAGAATTGATATCCGGTGCCTTCCTCGAGTATGGAGAGTGACGATGGCCAATTCAAGAAGCAACACCGATAGTTGTTCCCAGAGAGAGAGGATTCCTGGCGTGCTCAGCGAGCTGCATAACGGTCAAGTGGAGGTCGTCTTGGAATCACGAAAGGCACGCTCGAGAAAATTAGGCAGAGATCTATTGATTGGTTGCCGTCAGTCGTTACTGAGTGATGGTCAACTGCGAGGTAGTGCAACCGAGCGAAGGGGCCCTAAACACGAAGTCATGGCCAGATGAGGCAGTATACTCAGGTGCGCATTTGAAAGAGCGCCTATGGATGTCGACGGTCACATTTCCTACAGCAACCGCGAAACAAATACGTACTGGTGGTTATGATTATTCAGTAAATGGCCAGAGGTATACCCAATCCCAAACCAAGAAGCAGAAATAGTAGCAGAAGTGGTTACAAACCAATGGGTTGCAGGTATGGTGTACCAATGGAGTTACATTCTGACCAAGACAGGAATTTTGAATCAGCTGTGTTCAAGAAATGTGCAAGAAGTTGGGCTATTCGGAAAACAAACGACAACTGCATGGTATGGTGGAACGTTTCAATAGAACAAATTGGAGGAGCATTTAGGAAAGTGTAGAAGTACCATAAGACTGGGATACACACATATCATTATTCTTGAATGGCCTACCGATCGGCAGTACATGAGACAACGGGCCAAACTCCCGCAAAGGTAATTTTTGGCAATGACCTTTGACTGCCACTTATTTGAAGTATGGATAGATGCCGATGCGGAAGGAATGTCAAGAATCACTGGTGTCTTGGAAGAAGAGCTGAGATAGATACACGATCTGGTAAGGAAACTTGCAAAGATATGAGTGACAAGATGAAGCAGGTACGATAAAGCAATTAATTCGGAGGTTTCAGGAAGGAGATTATTGCTGCTATACAACCCACAACGGAAAAAAGATTTGGTCCCCGAAATGGCGGTGTAACTGGGAAGGCCCATACGAGTTGTAAAACGGATCAACGATGTAGTGTACGTATACAAACCATTGGCAAACCACGAACCAAATGAAAGTGGTTCATTTGGAGAGGCTAGCAGCGTATTAGATCGAGAGATTTGTCCGATCGGACGATCAGACTTAGTTGGGGCATGTTACGAATATTAGCAACTAAAGGGTACTGCATCTCTAGGCCGATGCTAAGCAGTGACGTGAATTCACATCAATATTCAATCATTATGTCTATACTACGATGACGCGGCGGAGAAGCAACGCACAGCACATGCAGATATCTTATCTGAAATACTCTAAAGGTATGCAATTGTGATTGTGGAAGTGTCGCTCACACATACAAGCGCATGAGTATGAGAGAAGCTATAAAAATTATACATCTGTAGTTGTAGCTGAGAAATTATAACTAACTGCAAGTTCTGGATTGAAAGCCTAGAAATATGCAACGAGAGTCGGACAGTATAAAAGGGCGACAACAGTGAGGCGAGAATCAGTTTCATTTGAGCTATCAATCAGTTGATTATAAGCAAGCTATTCGTTGCCAAGCATAAGTGTTATTGTGAAGTACTTTAATACAGGCCATTTTTCCATTATTCAATATTGAGTTATTTATTCAACAGTTTAGCGATACGAACGTTGGCACAAGATTGCAATAAGGGGAATTGCAGTAAATCGTTACATATGTATCTATGTATGTTGAACCAATCGAATCGAATCGAAAGCGCGCTTGTTTTGCTCCGTTTCCACTTTCGATCCTTTAAATTGTAGTAAATTAGATATTTTACGTTAATTTATTTTCATTACGAAAAACTTATCTGCACATTGGAGCGTACAATTGTTATCACAATTACCAACACATTTGAAAATCTTATACAAAATTGAATCAATAAATACATTCATGCATTGAAATCCACAAATGTGCAAGAGGGTCTTCTCGTTTTCTACCAACAAATTTCGCGTAGCTCCGCCGATTCTATAATTAGGTAACAGTATATGGGGTATTCCATCCCATTTCGACCAATTTTGAACCCGACACCTTTAGAATTGGCTGAAAATCTCTCTTCTTTTCTAGCTTACGAAAGACGTTTTTCAGAATTTTTTCAAATTTTTTCATCCAACTCAAAAAAGTTATGAATTTTAAAAAACACCGTTTTTGTTTTCAAAATGCTATAACTTTTTCAAAAATTGACCGTTTTGGGATCTTTTTTTTTAAATTTTTTTTTAAATCTACTTTTCGGAAAAAATACAAAAAAAATCTTAAAGTTTTTTTTTAATTTTTCAGTTTTTCGAGATTTTTCGAATTTCGCCATCTCTTAAAAAACTCCAATCAATTCTGCAATCATCCCCACTAATCCCGGAGTGGGCCGATTTTTTTTATAAATTTTTTTTTATTTAATTGAAAAAATGAATTTTTTTTTATCTATTTTATTTATATAACAAAAAATGTCAGAAAATGATTTTTAAGTATTCTTTTCTGATTCTAAGTATTGATTTCTAATTTTAAGTATTCTTTTCATTAATCCTGGTTATTTTAATCGTAGATTACCATAATATATAAAGAAAAGAGTACTTAAAAATCATTTTCTTACATTTTTTTGTTATATAAATAAAATTGATAAAAAAAAATTTTATTTTTGAAAAAAATATATATTTTTGAAATTTTTTTTTCAATTAAATAAAAAAAATATAAAAAAAATCGGCCCACTCCGGGATTAGTAGGGATGATTGCAGAATTGATTGAAGTTTTTTATGAGAAAAAAAAATGGCGAAATTCGAAAAATCTCGAAAAACTGAAAAATTAAAAAAAAACTTTAAACATTTTTTTGTTTTTTTCCGAAAAGTACATTTAAAAACAAATTAAAAAAAAAGATCCCAAACTGTCATTTTTGAAAAAGTTATAGCATTTTGAAAACAAAACGGTGTTTTTTTTAAAAATTCATAACTTTTTTTGAGTTGGATGAAAAAATTTGAAAAAATTCTGAAAAACGTCTTTTGTAAGCTAGAAAAAGACAAAAAAACTTTCAGCCAATTCTAAAGGGGTCGGGTTCAAAATTGGTCCAAATGGGATGGAATACCCCATATATGTACATGTACATAATATGTATGTATGTAGGTGTGTAGCTGTATAACTTAACTTTATGCTCGTATGTGTCTATTTGTCACAAGTTTGTTTGTACAAAAAATTCGATTAGTTTAGGTTGAATCCAGTATGAATCACAAAGGAGTGACTTCTTTTGTTTGTGCATGTCATATGAAGAGACCAATTGAACCAGTTTATTCCTGAACGGGTAGTTTCGGAGGGGTCCTCTTTATACCCCTACGAATACTGTCGACATATCCTTTTCCTACTCTCCTTTATACAGTTACGGATACTGGTCGGTACGTCCACTTTTTATTCCTACGGGTAGTGTCGATAGGTTCTGTTTAAATCGGTACGGATACTTTTCGATAGGTCCCCTTTCATACCCTTAGGGACATTGTCGGACAAGTCTAGAAAAAACGAGATCAATCGCACACCACCTTCTTTAGGAACTAATGGCAGGACTTTTTGCATGGGTATATATTCATTTCCATTCATGTTTGTATGCAATTTGCCATTGTGATTTGAATTTTCTGTACTGTATTACTGCTTATTGCATTGAATTTGTAGATGTGTGAAGCACTTCATTTCTATGTGATGTATGCAATGAAATGCTATCGTTGCAATTGCTTACGATATTATGTTAATTAATTAATTATAGGCTTGAGAATTAAATTCAGACGAGAAGGTTAGAATAAGCACTAAGTGTAGATGTACGTACTTCACGCTCATGGCTATAAGTTTTGAATATAAATTTTATAATTATATTTGAAAAGGAGCAACAAAAAATATGCACCCCAGTGTTTATCCTTTTAAAATTAGTCGAATACATTCATAGATCTACGCACATACACTAACGTTGCCAAATATACCGTATTGGCCAGGATATCCCGTATTTTTCACCAATTTTAAAGTGTCCCGGCGGGAAATGCTATGTCCCGGCATTTTCACAATATCAAAATTAATAAATTATAATCTGTTACGAAACACGACCATATTTGCGGCTGCGATTGTATTCAGCTCATTAGCATATTGCATTCAACTCTGCAAAAAGAAAAAATCATCCCTATAGTTGTTATAAATAAATGAGTTTAAAAAGTTTAATTCTATCTAAAAAATTTTTTCGCCGAATTAGCAACCCATTCAAATATATAGCTGTTTCTTATTTTTCAAATGTCCCGGGAAATTTTTAAAAATCCCGGGAATTTTGCTTAAATTTGAGGTTTCCCCCGGGAACCCGAAGTAAAAATCTGGCAACTCTAACATACACCCAGATTCGTATATTGTGCTTTTCACGACAATTGTTCTCATTTTAAAAACTTGATACCGCTAATATCCAGGAAAGTTTTTGGAAATGTTGTTACTGTAAGATGCAATAGCTGAGAAGATTAGGCTCATGATGGATACTCGACAGGCCCTTTCCTTTTGCTGTCACATGATTTTAAATTTGAACTCGGCAGTGATAGAATATATAGGAAGTGTGGGTTGGAGGAGGAAACGTTCGAACAATATTTGTACTCGCGCCCTGCGATCAAAAGGCTAAGTATGAAATTGTTAAAATTGGCATAGTCATCAGATAAAGAAGCAGCAAGTATCATAGAAAGATTATTGTATTTGCAAGAGGACGGAGTTGTTTAGTAACATGTATCCTGGTTTTGGACAGCATCTTTCAGTTTAGTTGTTGAGCATACTTCTGGCAATACTATGGACTCAGTCAGTCTACGTCAGGTTCTTATGGACCAGCCAGTTCAAGCGAACCTAGCCGCACCCTTCTCGCGCTGTTGCTCAGAAATGGTTGAACTGACGAAGAAATACTTCAGACCAGAATTGTGGGGCGTTTTATCATGATTAATTTCGTTCTGAGCGCTAAACGCGGCGAAGACATAAAACAAAATTATATATTGCGAAAAACAAAGTTTGCGACCTTTGACTTCGGAACGAGACGCTTATTTGCTGCTTATTGTTGCTAAAAAAGAACTTAAAGCTTAAGGAAAATTTTCTTTATTTTTTTTCATACACTTTTTCTGTTTAAGTGGAAAAATCAAAAAAAAATTCAAGATAAAAAAATCTTTTGGGACTGGAATTCCTGAGAAGGATAAAAACTCTGCGAAATGTGATAGTAGGGCGTAATTTTGCAAAATTTTTTTCTCTTTTCACGAACTTCAGAGATATTTAGCAACACGAATTTTTATTAAAAAATTTTTTTTTAATTTTCGACTTTTGGGAAATATGTTAGATGCAATTCGCAATGATCCGAGTTCGTCTTTAATGGCAGCATATATCCCGCATAGATCTTATAGACCAGTTAAGAGTTTCTGAAATCAAAAATCCAATTTCGCTCGGCAGTAGGGTTCAAGCAGATGACTCAGCCAAACAAATCGAATGGCAAACACCTGGCACGAAAACGATATTGGGTTGATCTTGGTTTAATAAAAATACCATGCCCCGATTTCTGCCTACCATAACGCTAGCATTTATCTATTCTTAAGCCCCTCAAATTTTTAACATCCATCCCAAACTCATTTAGAGTTTTAAAATTTAATCTGCACTAAACAGTTATCTAGATTTTCTAAATATTTTTTAAAGCTAAAGCAGCTAAACAGTTCCTTAAAAAAGCTAAACCTAAGCTTAAAGCTAAATCGTGATTTTCAATCTAAACGGAGAAAAAAGCTAAAATAGCAACACTGAATACGAATACAAAAACGGTGTATGGATGCGGAGGAAAAACTATTGAAAAAACTGCTGCTAATCCACCTGTTTCCCAAGGAAACATATGGGGGAATACTTTCTTTTGGAATAAGTAAAGCAAGTCTCTGAAGGATAAACCAAAAACTATCAAAAATTAAAAAAAAACTTATAAATTAAGTTTTGAGGATGTAGTACATAGCGAAACAGTAGAAAATAAAAAAAGTAACTTCGCTACCATTTTCTATCACTATTGGCATATTTTCGCTGTTTCCACCGTTCCAGCTACTGTCATTAGTCGTGGTAGTCGAGAGCTTCATAAAGTCAAATATGAATAATTAAAATGTCATAAAGTAAACGCTGGGATGTAAAGCAATAACGATGAAAGCAACAACTAAACGCAACTACCCAAGAAGTTCGTGAAAAGGACTTAGATAATCGACAACGGAAAAATAAAAACATAGCACTTAGACCAAAAAATAACAACTTGTAGTACACAACGACCACTTAGAAAGTGAAGAGCAAGCATACCATAAAAACAAAACTGCAACGTTGCTTATGACCGAGAAAACCATTTTTAGGTTAAATGCAAATTTTCGCAGTCCAAAAAGGTTAAGAAAAATCTTCTATGCTAATAATGATTTTAGCGAATTCATGCAAGAACAATAAAAGCATAAAGTCTAAGGCTAAATTCACAAGGATAAAGACGTGTTCTACATTGCAATACAACAGCGGAGTAAATCCTTTTAAGCTTTTTAAGCTTAAAGTAGAAAGTCAATATCTACTGTGAAATAAAATAACACGTGTGACAACGCGCAACACTCATTTATGTTGTAGTGCATTAATGATGCAACTGTAAAAAGTTATCATCGCTCGTTTTACCATAAAACTAACAAAAATTTTCATGGCTGGAGATGCACATACGTATATTTGTTTGTTTTTGTAAGTTTAGTATATTTGTGCTGGCTGTAGAAGGATTTATGATAGTAAAAAACGGAATTCGCTTGGCCTTGCACACGGTGCAAGGTATGCATAGATTGCAGAGATTGTAAAGTCACAACAACAAAATACATGCAAAAAATTAAATGCAGTCCGTGCAATTTAAAGTATGATCAAACATGGCAATGAAAATCAACCCCGCTTCGGTATTTCTCCCAATCCTCTCATTTCACGAAAAGATTGAGCAATTGTTTTCCTGTTTTGTTCGTAGTACTTTTTTATTTTATGTGCCAATTTTTTAACGTTTCATACTGATGCATGCTATAACTTCGAAATGGCGTGATCTCGTAATCTTGCATATTTTCTGGTAGGATATATGTAAACAAGCCATGCCTACCATTTTCCTTGGAATGCAGATTTGAAGCTAAGGTCTCTGCTTTTAAATACAATATATGATAAAAAACAAGGATAAACATATTCAGTCTGTCTCTATCCAAACCGAAATTTTCATTGTAAATATATTCCAATTGATAGCTCATTGGCACGAGGTGGGATGCATATAATGGAAAGGGCGGTTCGAACTACAGCATACGTAAGGCGAATTTAAGGATCACCTTCTGTATACGTAATTTTTTTTAGTTTTTTTTTCAAATAAACTAACTATTAGGACCGAACAAAGGTAGTTGCAACGATTTCGTAATATAAAGGTCGGAAAACTTATTACAGTTATGATGAACAAAATTAAGTACTGAGTAAGGCTTTGTAGTTATGAGGCCAACATCATTGTCTTAAGACAGTTTTTGTTTAGAAATAACGTCTAAGTCTTTTACTTCAACGACATTATGAAGAAACTTTTGGGAACATAATACTAAAACTCAAAACTTTATCAATTGAAGTATTTATTTTTATTTAAAGAGAGTAGAGATCGTAGAAACAACGAATGAGTAACGTCCATATCGCGCTGAAGTTTAACTTCATCAGGCCACAGCTCGGATTTTTATGAAAATTGAATATGTAAAAGATATTCAATGCACATGAAAAAATATGCCACAAATATGTAAAATTTATGTCCGTAACAAAAATTTTTTAGTGACAAGTACGTGTGCAGCATACAAGTGTGTGTCTAAGATTAGGATCATTTGTGAGACTATTTCTTGAAAATGAAAAGGCTATTCTTGACGAGTTTGTGCCTATTTTCAAAAATACCTATCCAGAATCAACCACGACATACATAATGTATGCCCTGCTTGCAACGTGTCCCCACATGACACCAAACATCTTTCCATTCCATTGTGAAACGAGCGCCTCTAACACCCCTCTTAAACTGCAAGTTTCCTTGGACACCCAATAGAGGATATTAATGACAATTTGTGAGTAGTCGCAACTATTGGATGGGGCGAAGCACTGCTACAATAACAACAACGCCGTCTAGTTTCATCTAGAATTCCTCTTTCGGTTTTAATCATTCTTCTACGATTTTAACCACTCAATAAATCTAAAAAGAAAGCCCAGGTATGCAATTGATTAAGTTAACGTAAGTACCTGCCATCATCGGACCAACCTCACGATGCACCAATGCAAACGGGTCAAAGCAGCGTTTGTATAGCATCCAGGACCCGCTTACTTCTTCCACTCTGTGGGTCAGGACACCCGGTTACAATACAGCTCCGCATTTGAGTTAAACAATTCTGCCGCAGTTCCTCAACGACAGCTACCACAATGCTCCCGAAGGGTCTATAAAAAATGAGCAGAAACTGAGCTAGCTCCGTCGGCATGTATATCTGCTCCCCAGGGTACCAACTTTGAAGTCTTAAATGCCATTAGCATATACGTTGAATAGTAAAAATTCATAAAATAAAAATTGTTAAATAACGAACTCAATTCAATACCTTCAGTTTTCAAGAATTTTTCATTAACGTTATCTTCATTGTTATATCCGCCATATCAGCACCAATAATGCCGCTGCCGCGTTGACTATTTTTATCCTGTAAAAATGCCGTCATCGATGTTTCGTAAACAGTTAACAATAAATAGCAATCCTTGTTGCCCATAAATAACTCAAATGAGTGAGTGGCGAATCATTCGCAGTCACAATAAATTAAGATTCCAGCAACATTCAGATTTAGAACTACAACAAAAGCAGAAGCAGCAGCAATACTTACAGTAAAAATATCAACAGGATATAAAAAAGCAACAACAATCATCATACTGTAAAATCGTATAGTCATTGCATCACATCCGCTGTCAGCACTGATTGCTACGCTCATACAAAGAACTCCGTAGTTACATACGAACATACATACTTAGCTACAACATTATTATTACAACTGCTACTGTTGCTACTTATTATTTCAGTTGTTTATTGTTACAGCCGCACGCGGCTGCTCATTTTGCTCTTCAAAATCACTGATTTTCGCTTGGCTCTGGATATTGGCTGCATGCAATCTTTGTGTCTTCTTCAGCGTGAAATTATGATAAATTCGTTTGTAGTTTGCATATATAACAGTCACGTTCTTCTTCATTTGCCTCCCGGCTTATGCGGCAGTTACTCACGAACGTACGTACCAAAAACGTGTCAGCTGACACGACCTATCTTATGAGTGTACAATGTAAACGAAAACTCAGCGACGTGCAACGCCCGTACGTACGTAGCCCGGAACGTAGAAATCAAAACAATTTGGATTTTTTCCGTACGAACGTGTCAGCTGATCGCTCTCTCACTAGACAGAGTTGCCTAGTAAACTTTTGTGCGCTAATTTTTGACCGTTTGCAATTTTATGCAAAAACACCTAATTAAAGTTTGAAAAATTGTGAAAATAATTCGAAATAATTATGTAAATAATAAATTATGTAATCTATTTATACTTATTTAATATGTATTCCGGCCTTTTACAATATCAAAAATTAAATTGGAAAAAGTTGATGTTTCCATAAGCATGCATGCAAACTGGCCAATGGCAACAGTGCTTTGTTGTAAACAATACACACACAAATATGTTATGTACATGTACACAGACGCACACATTGATTCCTACGGGCTTGAGAGTTCGGTCAAACGTGCTTCGTACGACAAACGTCCGTACGTACGGCACAAGTCGGTGGGTAACTGCCGCATTAGTTGTAAATCATTTAAGAGCGCAAACAGGGTGGCAAGTTATACGTTGCTATTTGACAGATCGAACGATTTCTTGGGTGTACCATAACTTGCAAAATAACAAAGGCAGTGTCGCAGCAAGTAACGATGTGGCTACGAAATGATGGATTATCTATATTGTGGTGACCCAAAGATTCCAGTTTTTGGGCAGGTGTCTAACGAAACAATATACAAAGTATGAACTATCACCTTTAAATATATAAAGGAAGTTTTCCAAACTTTCAAAGACAGGACATGTGATGTGAAGTTTGAGGACAGTTTATGTCAATAAGTGAAAGTGGATTAACCTTGCTTTCTTGTATCATGATTCAACTTATGTTTCGGACTTCCCTAGAGAGAATGTACTACATACGTATGTATATTCTGTTTTTTTACCATATATCGACAAAATATCTCATGGGATAAAAACGTAAACCGTCATTAACATCTTAGACGAGTGGATATCCACGACGACTCATAAATGGCCAGCCGACTTTTAAATTTTGGGAGTACTTACTTGTAATTTCCAAAATTTATAGAATATACGTATATATGCAGAAACACTATATTTTTTAAGAAGAAATAACCGAATGAAACACCCTGTATATATTGGTACAGTCCTAACGAGAACTATAATACTTAATGCATACTTACGAATGTGTTTATAGGTATGTCCGCCATGCTTAATATGACACATACATTTTATTTTTACTGTCAACGCGACTATTGCCATCTGCCAAGGGTATAATGGCGGAAAGCAAATGCAAGTAGAGTGACGGCTTAAAATGCAAATTAAGTTTACATACTTCCCAGTAACACTTTTAAGGAGATAACGACATACATATGTAGTTTTTAATTCGTGGAAAAGATATACTTTACCGTTACAGGTTTATTTATACGTGTGTACATATGTACGTATTTATGTGAGCGAAAATACTGTACAGTACACCTATCCCCCGATTTACACGGTACTTGTTTTACACGATTTCGCTTTTACACGTTCATAAATCAGCAAAATTTGAAAAACTCCGAAGATTCACAAATCATTAAAAACCTTTTTGAGTCCCCTTGGCAACACTGACTGCAATATTAAGGGTTTCCCCTTATTGCGAATATGTATGTACATAACCAAACGCAGAGTACATATTTAGTTCATGTGAAAGGAAAATCGTTGATGAAAATTTTAACAAAAAGGCATATTTTTATACTCAGTTGAGCAGAGCTCACAGAGTATATTAAGTTTGATTGGATAACGGTTGGTTGTACATATATAAAGGAATCGAGATAGATATAGACTTCCATATATCAAAATAATCAGGATCCAAAAAAAATTTGATTGAGCCATGTCCGTCCGTCCGATAACTTGAGTAAATTTTGAGGTATCTTGATGAAATTTGGTATGTAGGTTCCTGAGCACTCATCTCAGATCGCTATTTAAAATGAACGATATCGGACTATAACCACGCCCACTTTTTCGATATCGAAAATTTCGAAAAACCGAAAAAATGCGATAATTCATTGCCAAAGGCGGTTAAAGCGATGAAACTTGGTAGATGGGTTGACGTTATGACGCAGAATATAAAATTAGTAAGATTTTGGACAATGGGCGTGGCACCGCCCACTTTTACAAGAAGGTAATTTAAAAGTTTTGCAAGCTGTAATTTGGCAGTCGTTGAAGATATCATGATGAAATTTGGCAGGAACGTTACTACTATTACTATATATGTGCTAAATAAAAATTAGCAAAATTGGATGAAGAACACGCCCACTTTTTAAAAAAAAATTTTTTTAATTCAAATTTTAACAAAAAATTTAATATCTTTACTGTATATAAGTAAATTAAGTCAAAATTCAACTCCAGTAATGATATGATGCAACAAAATACAAAAATAAAAGAAAATTTCAAAATGGGCGTGGCTCCGCCCATTTTCGTTTAGTTTGTCTAGAATACTTTTAATGCCATAAGTCGAACAAAAATTTACCAATCCTTTTGAAATTTGGTAGGAGCATAGATTCTATGACGGTAACTGTTCTCTGTGAAAATGGGCAAAATCGGTGGAAGCCACGCCCAGTTTTTATACACAGTCCACCGTCCGTCCTTCCGCTCGGACGTTAACACAATAACTTGAGCAAAAACCGATATATCTTTACTAAACTTAGTCCACGTACTTATCTGAACTCACTTTATCTTGGTATAAAAAATGGCCGAAATCCGACCATAACCACGCCCACTTTATCGATATCGAAAATTACGAAAAATGAAAAAAATGCCATAATTCTATACCAAATACGAAAAAAGGGATGAAACATGGTAACTGGATTGGTTTATTGACGCAAAATATAACTTTGGAGAAAACTTTGTAAAATGGGTGTGACACCTACCATATTAAGTAGAAGAAAATGAAAAAGTTCTACAAGGCGTAATCAACAGCCCTTGGAATCTTGGCAGGAATACTGTTAGTGGTATTGAATATATAAATAAATTAGCAGTACCCGACAGATGATTTTCTGGATCACCTGGTCCACATTTGGTCGATATCGCGAGAACGCCTTCACATATATATCTAAGGGCCACTCGCTTTAAAACCCTCATTAATGCCTTTAATTTGATATCCATATCGTACAAACACATTCTAGAGTCACCCCTGGCCCACCCTAATGGCGATATCTCGAAAAGGCGTGCACCTATAGACATAATGCCTACTCCCTCTTAAAATGCTCAGTAACACCTTTCGTTTGATACCCATATCGTAAAAACATTCTAGAGTCACCCCTGGCTCACCCTAATGGCGATATCTCGAAAAGGCGTCCACCTATAGACCTAATGTCCACTCCCTCTTAAAATGCTCAGTAACACCTTTCGTTTGATACCCATATCGTACAAACATTCTAGAGTCACCCCTGGCCCACCCTAATGGCGATATCTCGAAAAGGCGTCCACCTATAGACCTAATGCCCACTCCCTCTTAAAATGCTCAGTAACACCTTTCGTTTGATACCCATATCGTACAAACATTCTAGAGTCACCCCTGGCCCACCCTAATGGCGATATCTCGAAAAGGCGTCCACCTATAGACCTAATGCCCACTCCCTCTTAAAATGCTCAGTAACACCTTTCGTTTGCTACCCATATCGTACAAACATTCTAGAGTCACCCCTGGCCCACCCTAATGGCGATATCTCGAAAAGGCGTCCACCTATAGACCTAATGCCCACTCCCTCTTAAAATGCTCAGTAACACCTTTCGTTTGATACCCATATCGTACAAACACATTCTAGAGTCACCCCTGGCCCACCCTAATGACGATATCTCGAAAAGGCGTCCACCTATAGACCTAATGCCCACTCCCTCTTAAAATGCTCAGTAACACCTTTCGTTTGATACCCATATCGTACAACCATTCTAGAGTCACCCTTGGTCCACCTTTATGGCGATATCTCGAAAAGGCGTCCACCTATAGAACTAAGGATTACTCCCTTTTAAAATACTCATTACCATCTTTCATTTGATACCCATATCATACAAACACATTCTAGAGTCACCCCTGGCCCACCCTAATGGCGACATTTCGAAAAGGCGTCCACCTATAGACCTAATGCCCACTCCCTCCTAAAATGCTCAGTAACACCTTTCATTTGATTCCCATATCGTACAACTAGAGACACCCCTGGTCCACCTTTATGGCGATATCTCGAAACGGCGTCCACCTAGGGAACTAAGGATCACTCCTTTTCAAAATACTCATTAACAGCTTTCATTTGATACCCATATCGTACAAACATATTCTAGAGTCACCCCTGGTCCACCTTTATGGGGATTTCTCGAAAAGGCGTTCACCTATAGAACTAAAGCCCATTCCCTTTTAAAATACTCCTTATCACCTTTCATTTGATACCCATATCGTACAAACACATTCTAGAGTCAGCCCTGGTCCACCTTTATGGCGATATCCCTAAATGGCGTCCATCCATAGAACTATGGCCTACTCTCTTAAAATACTCTTTAATACCTTCCATTTGATACACATGTCATACAACCACATTCCAGGGTTACCCTAGGTTCATTTTCCTACATGGTGATTTTCCTTATTTTGTCTCCATAGCTCTCAACTGAGTATGTAATGTTCGGTTACACCCGAACTTAGCCTGCCTTACTGGTTTTTTATAACTTCGTGTGTATGTATTCTGTTAGGTTACCTTAGTACATATAAGCCAATAACATTCAAATTTTTGGCACCAATTACCTGAAAAAAGAACGATTTTGTATTAAATGAAACGAAATTGATGAAAAACAAGTAAAGAACCCTCGAATCAGGTAAACATCATATACTAAAACGTTTTATACTAAGTTATAGTTTCATATTTCGAAATAGTAAAAGACTTCTTTTATTGGGAACCATCACAAAACCAAACACAACATCAGCTCTGAAATGCCACTTGCCAATAAACGCCATTTGAATTAGGTAGGCAGTTGAAACAATAAGTCCCCTCTCTTAAACGTCCTGCTATATGGCACCGAAACATGGTCCATGGCAACATCAGAAAGATTTACGGACCTCTACGCGTTGGGCGATGGTCAGTATCGAAAAAGATTTCAATTCAATGTCGTCACCATACGCCCAGTAATTACAAGCTCTTATAAAATATTGTTAAGTTCTGCAGCTAGTATAATTTCCCAGCATCAAATTAAAGAGATCGTTCGATAGTCGGTCACTCTACGGAAAACCTCGTGTAGTCTCGAACGGCTCATTTCTCACAGCTGTATAAGTCTTGCGGGGAAAACAACTTCAGACAAAGCGGCATTAGGAGCTCCTATTCCTGCCTCTCGATGGCGGTTTCAGATTCTACGAAGCGGGTAACCAATGTTTTTCCTCTGCGACGGTACGAGGTGCTTTAGGGATTTGCTCATAACTGCTCCTGCATTCCGTTGGGTTGACTTCTGATCTCAGAGAGCAGCAGGAGAGTCGAGCTGCAAAATCATTGGCAGTCTGTTGCGATTGCAGCCTTTCGACGTCCTAGGTATATTCTTGTGATTTTTGTTCCTTGCTTTAGCCGCGTTAATCATTCCTTACTTTAATATTTTTAAAATTCATGCATATGGATCAAACTTATGGAAAACATCATCTGCCAGCATCATAATAAATAAAAAGTGGGAATGGTTATCATCCAATCGTTAGAAAGTTCAATTTTGTAGTAAAACCATTTATAAATGTGATCCAATGAAAATTTAAACTTGCTTTCAAATCGTATCTATGACCTAATGAATAAGGCGAGAGCTACCACAGTTAAATTAAGTTTATACATCTTTTAACAAAAGTTCGTATGCAGGTAAATATTTAATAAACGAACATCTTTCTACAGGAAAATAATGACTATTTATCATTTTACCAAAGGAAAATTTCGAAATACTAATAAGATTGTATGATATTCTGTTGAATAACATTCCATTAAAACTTCGAACTCTCAGAATTCAATCAACACCGTTAAAGAGCATTATAAAGTACATACTTAAACTTCCCACGCACCACGAAAGTGGATAAGTAAATGTGCATATGTTTGTACGTTCAAAAGTCATAAGATGCATATGCATCGCATAAAGTGTACTGATGCATAAGGAAGAGGGAGAATAAGTGCAAAAGTAAGAAGAAAAAAAATAGATCAATTAATGTAGAGAATGTTTTCATGACGAAATATTGGGCGGATGTGGTGGCAGTGAAATGACTGCATCATGAATTGAATTGTATTATGGGTGTTAAGAGGTCTCAAAATAACGAAAGTTTTGAATGAAGAAAATCGGAATTGCAATTGAATCTGCACACATATATCTCTGAATACTCTATGGCAACGAGTTACTGTTCGCAAATGTTCTTCTCGCCGCAAAAAAATTTAATTTATATGTAATGCACAACTCAAGTAAACACAGCCAAGAAGTACTGAAAACCAACTTCACAGTCGCAGAGGAGTGAAAAATTTACAACCCAGGTTTCATACATACTTAAAAATATAATGAAGCCGCTATGTGCCAAAGGCAACACATTTCAAATGAATTGCTGAGTGATTTAATGTGAAATATTACACTGCCTTATCCACTTACAATGCACTATACAAGCACTTGTGTCTTACTTTTGTAGCGCAGTGAAGTGAAAATCAGTTGAATAGTAAGAATCAAAAATGGAGGTGAAAAATAATTATGTTTTTATAAGAAAATCGGAAGGCACTCTTCTTCATATTCATATTCAGCGCTCTCACGAATGCGGTTTTTAAGGTAAAAGGTCTTAACACGCACTCCTATTCTAATAACAATTTTGTGGGGATACTTGAAATTTTTAATTGAAAATCTCACTACTTACTTAATACTTGCGCTGAAATAAAACTGCATTAAATGGTTTTGAAAATTATTCACGCTCTGTCGATGAGAAGTAAGCGCCTTAAGTTAACTTGATAGGGGAGTATGTGCAATATGCATAACAGTACCTGTAACTACAGTAAAATATATATTAAACTAAAGTATTATTCTTGGATGGTGGGTGCAAAAAGCAGACAGTGGAATTGATGCATAAATCGCAAATCAAGATCAATAAGTATGCAATATATGTATGGGAGCTAACTCAAGCATTTGAAATTTCGAAGTGATGAATTCAGTACCTAGCGAACTATTACTCAATTTACTAATACCTTTAACAATCAGCGATAGAAGACTTTGTAAAATAAAATTTTAAATTGTATTGGTAGCTTTATAAAGATACTGTTGCGTTTCGAGTATGTCATCGTTTCAATGAAACATCATCCTTTATCAGCTGACGGGTTGAGCCTTTCCCTTTCACTCCCACTGCGCCTCTATTCCTTTCTATCTCTATCACCATCTCTCTCTAGCGCCCTCTCCTTCTTCCTCCCCCGCTCCCTCTATCTTCGCCTTACTTTCTTCTCCTTTCGTCGTTTTCCCTCTGTCCAAATTTCTAGCAATCCACTTCCTAAAAAATGCGAAATATAGCTTCATAAATTACATGCTTCACTACACAGAAAACTTGTGTCCTAAGTATCTCATAATAAAGGGAAAAAATATGAGTGTGCACGTTCTAAAAATGACTTTAAGAACTGATCGGTTTTTGGTCCAGCTCGCCAAAAAAAATAACATGAACACTTTCTGTGTGTCTATGCAGCTAACCTGGAATTTAACATAATCGGCTGAGTTTAGCAGAAGTGCATATTTCAAAAGATTCAAGGCGAATTGCTGTCCCAACAGCTGATTGCTTCTTTTTGATTATTTTCCATACAACGCTTGTACAACAATATGTTAGTTAATCAAGATTAATCAAAGTTTTCTTTCTTTTTTCGCCACCACCTTCTACAGATTCGCCTTGCAAAAGATGTGTACGGCTTTAAATGTGTATGTGACGCGGAAATCAAAACGATATGATATGAAAATGCACACATACCTACTTACATAAGTATGTTGGTAGATATGTTTTGACTAGCTGCCCGCTTCTCCAATTGATATAATTCAACATCTGATTTGGTGGAACGCTCTCGATTAACGCATGTTTGAACGAATGGTAAAGGAGAACACACACGCGAACTTCTTTTCTTTGTTTTTAAACTTCATTTTGTTTTAGTAATTTGGGTTCATTCAAAAATAATCAACTATTTTTTTGAAGCAGGACGAAATTTTATGTTTCGGAGTTTATTTGCAATTAAATTAAGAATATACAATCGAGTGATTCGTAATACAATGTTATGATTTTTAACCACATTTAGCAATTTCTCTATTATAGATTTCCATATCACGAGGGGATTAATAGTCTCGCCACGTAGATGGCACAGTGGTGCCTCTGCCGTTAAAGCATGGCAAAAATCAAAAAAACCATGAAAGCGCTCGCTAAATATACAACTGTTTTTTCACAGAAAATTATAGTTTAGCAGGTAGAGCCGCTGAAAGTTAACCAATTTTCAACATTGGGAAAAATTTGAAAGTTTTCTTCTTTTTCGCTGTATTTAAAATGGTTTTGTGAGTAAATAAGGCGGCCGGTTGTCGTTTCTTGTATATCAGATACAGACAATTTAATTTAGGATGAAAAACAAAAAAAAATGTTTTTTTTTGTTGTTAAAAGTTGGTGGATATACCTGTTTTTCGAATGCCTATTTTTAGGCCCTTTTTAAAACTTTGATGGAAAAAAAATGTTAAAATATGTGCTCCGTCAAATTAACAGTAGTTATTTGTGAAATATTCAGTTACCTAAATTCATAAAGTCTACCTGCGTCCAGCTGTTCCTTCACTTTTGTACATCACATAAAGTTTAAACAACCTGGGCATAAATACGCGCCTGAGCAGGTACGGCCGTAATGTAGTTTTTGTTATTGGAACTTGTTAAGAATATAAATTTTTTTAGTTACGAATTGTATACCTGAAATTCATTTTAATAATTTGAGTGGGTATATAAAGCTATCCATCATACAATGCACATTATCATTCGTTCTTTTGGAGATTAAGGAACTAAGTATTCTTTTACTTAAATAAAGTGAATAGTATTTTTAAATATAGTTCACAGTTTAATATTTAGTCAGATACACTCGAAGCCAATTCTAATATGTATCTAGAAAACTCGAAACTATTTGCGGTGTTTAAATCTACAAAGTCAAGAAGGGACTTCGTTGAGGTTATTATGAGAGAATTAGCGAGTGCAACAAGCATTAAAGAAAAGGAAACCTGGAAGAAAAAATTGGTTTACAATACATTATGATAGAAAGAAAATGAAGGACGTCTATCGTAACAATTCAAAATTTCTAAGTAAGCATGAAAAGTGGCTAGCTGACAAAACTTTTGTGGATGAAGAAACGCCTAGCACGTCAACCAATCTAACTAGAGGGAGACCAACAAACCCCATAGAAGAGTGGTTTCTACCTACACAAGGAAAAGGAAGCTGTCTGATACCACAAAAGCTATGGCCACGTCTCATCTTTCAGAAGCACTGGCTATTAAATATAAAAAAGACGAAGGAAACGTGAAGTCTCTTATAACAGAAGCAGTTGCGGTAGCAAGTTCAGTGCGACTGATGAGGATCAAAAACAGCATTCCCATACCACCAAATGCACTACCTAGGAAATACACTCCAGAAGAAGCTTTGGCGCTGTTTATAGATGTCGGTTTAACGAAGAAAAAATATATTATATTGCGTAAGTCATTATTGCAACGTAATGCCGATATTTTACCTGGATACAAAAAAATTACTCAAGCCAAGAAAGAAGCAGTTGCTCTAAGTCCAAAATAACCGAAGTATCAGCTGAAATTGAGCTACAAAACCTAATGGATCATACGTCTACACAACTCATTCAAGTTTTACTGAAGAAAAGTTGAAATCACTGCCAAAGGAGCTAGCATTGATAACTAAGTGTGGCTGTGATGGATCATCAGGACAAAGCGCATATAAACAAAGAATAAATGTAGACGATAAAACAATTACAGATAGTAATATGTTTATGGATTCTATTGTTCCATTACGACTAAAAGATGAAGCTTCAGAATATTGGAAAAATCCACGTCCGTCATCAACTATATTGTGCCGCCCGATATTATTTAAATACGAGAAGGAGTCTTCGGAACTCATAAAAGCTACAGTGAGTGATATAAAAAATCAAATTGCCAAATTAGAACCAACAATAATTGAAATTGAAGAGGAGAAATCATTACAATAAAGCATGATTTTCTTCTAACAATGCCGATGGAAAAGTTTTGAACTTAATAACAAATACGACATCTACAATGAAATGTCCATTTGTAAGAAGAGCCAAAAGGACTTTGAAAATCTTGATGATTTAATAACTGACGAACTAAATTATGATATCTCCTTTGCATGCTCCGATGAGACGTATGGAATTTGTTTTGAAGCTGGCTTATACACTACCACAACAAGTAGAAGTTTTCGACGACAATACAACATGTAAGGAGAAACAAAACAAAAAAAATAATTCGGATGAATTCTATAAAGAGATTGGCCTTAGAGTTGACGTCCAAAGTTGATACGGAAATACAAATAGTAACCCTCAAGAGAATTTTTGAAAACGATGAAGTGACTGCTCGCATAACAGGAGTTGATAGAGATATGTGAAAATATGGGAGTAATTTTAAATAGTTTAAACTGTCATGAACCAGCTAATGGACCCAAATTTTGAGAATATGCATCTGAAACTACAGAGTTGCTGCATCAAAAGTATCTGAGAAGAAACTTACACCAACGGTACATAAAATTTTAGCACATGGAAAAGATTTAATAGAGTACCAGTGCTTACCATTAGGAGAATTATCTGAAGAAGCTCAAGAATCTAAGAACAAGGACTACAAAAGATATAGATGTATGAACACCTGCAAAGTAACACGAGTTAGACAAAAAGAAAACCTTTTCAACATGTTAGCTATCTCTTCTGATCCAGTCATATCATCTATGAGGTATGTAAGAACACAAAAAGGTCTTACAGATGCGTATATCTCAGAAATGGTTGCTTTGTTAGATATATGTTCCAGTGACGATGAGTATGTTAAGATAAAATAAGTTTCTCACTTCTTATCACAGCAATGAAAAAGAGATTTACTAATCAATTTTGTTACTTTGTTGAAAAATAAGATATATATGTATAAGTTAATTTTTTCTTTCAAATAAAAGAATTAATTAATTTAGTAATTTATTAATATATACTTTTCGTTATTGCATTTCTCTAAAGTTTATCAAATTTATTTAAAGCTTAGGCATTTCGCCTTCAAACGAGTATTAAATTTTTATAGAAATCAATACGTCTATCGAGTTTGGTACAAATTGGTAAAGCGGTTACTAAGATCAAACTTTTTAGCATAAATGGGCAGTGCCACTCCCCTTTTCCAAAATTCGTTGGCTGTTTAATCTTTAGCTCAATTAAATTTCATTTAACCACTTTCAATAACTTTTAGTTATTAATAAAATACATATACATAAATTAAAAAAAACATGTAAAATTATACGATGAATTTTGAAGCACCTTGTAATTGTGACACCAAAAACGGACATTTGAGTTTTATAAGAGTATTGCTATTTAAAAGAAACAATACGTCTATCGATTTTGGTAGTTATTGATTACGTGACTACTTAGATACACTTTTTATCTTAAGTGGGCAGTGCCTCGCTATCTTATCAAAATCATTAGTTTATCTTAGTCTAATGCTTAAATACGTCATTATAAGAAAAATCTCATTTTATTTTTTTTATTTTTTACTAAAAACATTTTGTTTTTGCATTTTTCTAAAAATTTTCGACTTTTTTGAAGCACCCTGTATCTATGATATTCTGAGCTTTCACACAATAAACTTCAAACAATTAGCTTTCATTTGCATTTTAAATTTTTAAAATATCTTCATTGGTTCAAAAGTTATGATTTTTGCAAAGAAAAAACTCAAAAGGCGCCACTGTGCGGCGTTTCATCTTCTAGCTAACAAAAAGCGACATACTTGTGAATGGGATACATTTAACTTACTTACATAAGTGATACCGTAGGATGCAGTGTCCCGTAAAGTAACCAGTGAGAGTTCGTAGGTCCTCCCTGCTTAGATTAATGAATTTGGCTGTTACTCTCGTTACTAGGAGCGTAAGAAAGTCCGGCCTGTGTTGCCCTGGGCATTCAATCTAGTGTACCCTGACTGCATTGTTAACACGCTTTTATTGGCTTGGCCTGTATGTAACGCTGGAAGAGCGACTTGAACGTGTGAATAAACACGTATGATGTTCTCAGAGTGGAGAAATAATAACATTGGAAAAGCAACTTGAAATTATTTGTACATGTATGTAAGTATGTACGTATGAATATTATGGTTTTATATATGCTGGCAAGCAAGAAAAAATCACTTGGAAGAAGTTGACTGTATCGACAAGTTCAACGCTCTGTGCGAACAACGGGGTAAACTCAGCTGTAGAAGAAGTTTTTGCCGATGTTGTTCTTGCACAGTGGGTTTGAGTAGGCAAGTAAACTGCAATTTTTTGTTGGTTAAATACCACCACTAGAGGCGGCCACCGTGGTGTGATGGTAGCGTGCTCCGCCATCACACCGTATGCCCTGGGTTCAACTCCCGGGCAAAGCAACATCAAAATTTTAGAAATGAGGTTTTTTCATTTAGAAGAAAATTTTTCTAAGCGGGGTCGCCCCTCGGCAGTGATTGGCAAGCGCTCCGAGTGTATTTCTGCCATGAAAAGCTCTCAGTGAAAACTCATCTGCCTTGCAGATGCCGTTCGGAGTCGGCATAAAACATGTAGGTCCCGTCCGGCCAATTTGTAGGGAAAATCAAGAGGAGCACGACGCAATTGGAAGAGAAGCTCGGCCTTAGATCTCTTCGGAGGTTATCGCGCCTTACATTTATTTTTATTTTAAATACCACTAGAAATATGTATACATATATATATATAATATATAATTGGCGGATTTTGCCTATTGGTATAGCGGAATATTTTCTACCAATTTTTGGTTGCAAAAAAGTTGCAGTAAAACCAACGGTAAGAAAATTTCCGCAATATTCATGTATATATGTGGATATATATATATATATATATGTTTTTGCAGTTTACAAAAATAATATAACTTTTGTGGAAAAAAAGTTTTATTATTTTTTATATATTTTTTATGAAAAATAAAAAACTGCCTACTCACCGATTCCTGTATTCTGTTGCTCCTTATTGTGTTGTTGTTGATTGTTGCTGATGATTAGCTGGCTGCTGTTGCTGCTGCTTGTAGAGCTGGTTTTTAGATGATTTTTTGATTGTTTTGTATTGTGTTGTATTGTAAAATAATTTTCGCACCAAAAAATAATTTTCGCAAACTTTTTTTGTGAATATATGTAGTTGCTTGTATTAATACGTATGTATATCGGCACTTATATATGATGCGCCCACAATTTACAAAAACTTTTCCTCTCTTTTTTTTTAAGAAATTTCGATTTTTTTTTCTTTTTCCAGCAATTTTTTTGTTTTTGGTAAATGTATAAGTGTATATTTTCTTCTTTTCCAACAAAGCACTTTGAAACTGTGTAAATGAGGTTTCCTTTCTAGATATTTTTTTTTGTGTTTTTGTATAAAAGCACAGTTTACAGGAAAAAAAAATTTTTTTTTCGTTTTTTATTTCGTATATGTTTTTTTGTATGTATATATAACCACTGTTTTCACACTTTTGTGTAGTTTTGTTTTAAATTTTTTATTATTTTGTTTTTTGGCGAACGAAAACGAAAAGCGCGATTTAAATTTATAATTTTTGTTTGTAATTTTTAGGGCGGGCCAAAGATGGCTGCGAAGGACCATGAATAAAAGTGATACTCACTTGGTCTTTCTTCGCTTCACTCTGCACTAAATAAAAAGGGTTTTATAGTTTTTTCGAAAACGTTATAATTATTTCCTTTTAATATTAATTATTAATAGGAAAATGCAAACTTTTCATAAATCACTTTACAAATTTTGACTTTAATAAGCACTTTAATATAAAGTATGTATATAAACTATGCAAAAAGGATCGCGTCCGCGGTTGCCGAGTTGATAGTGCAAGACTGGTTCGTTGCAATTATTGTGGATGACGATTGTAGTGAATGCGTGTTGGCGCCTTTCCACTCGCCGCGCACGGCTGCGCATAGGATTTTCGCCGCCGTCTGAATATTGTTGGAAGCGGCTTAAACACACCGGTTTCTAGAAGTCTTATTAATTTGAAACATTGCATACGTATCAAGGACCGATGACAATGCATTAATGTGGTGGTGTGGTGACATAAGTCAACGGCCATAAGGTCAATTGGCCTTAATTACCACTTTGAATGGCCGTAAGTTTCATTGAAACTTTGCACACGTATCAAGGCTCAATGACAATGCATTAATGTGATGGTGCGGTGACATAAGGTCAACGGCCGCAAGGTCAATTTGCCTTATTACCACTTTGAATGGCCATAAGTTTGATTGAAACTTTGCACACGTATCAAGGCTCGATGACAATGCAATAATGTGATGGTGGGGTGACATAAGGTTACCGGACATAAGGTCAATTGAACTTATGACCACCCCAAATGACCATAGATTTGAAACCTTGCACATAATGCGAAAAAACGAATCCCTTTATTAATGATAGAAGTGGAGCAGCACATCTGCGAAAGAGCATACTGGAGCCCTTTTTAACACGCTTTTATTAGCTTGGCCTGTATCTATCTATGTATCTATGTATCCATGTATGTATGTAACGGAATCTGGAGTGGAACCGAGAGCCTAATGCAGAGCTCCGAACTCTGTTGCACCTTTTTGAAGCATTTTAAGATAGGTACCTTAGCTAGTGCAGACACCAGACCAAGGCACCATAAAGAAGAATCAGGACGCACAATAGCTGTGTAAATCCAGTAGGTCACTTTAGGGGAGAATCCTCATGAGGTGCCAATTGCCCTCTTGCAGGTGAACAGCTCTGCTGCTGCCTTCTTGGATCACTCCACTATATAATCACTCCATAATAGCTTCCTATCCAGAATGACTCCCAAATACTTGACTTGATCGCTAAACGCTAAGAACGTACCCCTATTCTTGGCGGTGTAAGATTTGGTACTTTGTACATCCTCGTGAAGAGGACAAGCTCGGTTTTATCCGGGTTGACTCCCAAACCTGTGGCGGTTGTACTCCTGGAGCAGTCCAGTATGTCAGCTGGGTCCGTTGGCGTCACTGGAACCCAGGCTCTAGCCCTCGGTCGCGAGGGGATATCACGCGCCTCCACTATATTGAGGGGCGCGCCCGGATATACCACCCCTATCAGCGTGACGGCGGCCCTATAAAGGTTTACCGACCTAGCGTCGTCACAGGCAATTAGCTTGACATTACCCTGGAACCACCCTGCATCGTTGTAAGATGGCGGTGGACAGGGTTGTCTTTCTTAACCTTAACGGCCACCGTAGCGAGCGCGTGCCTGGATCCACTTCCACTGTTGTTTCGGGATTCTGCCATCTTCGCTGCTCTCGTCTGTAATGCGAATGATCTGCCGACCCTTGGCAATTTCGGCGAAAGACCGCGTCCAGCCTCCCTGCGTCTTGGCCCTTTTCGGTGCCGTGGGGTTGGATTCATACATGGACCGCTGGCGTTTCGACGTTTCATCACTCTCGACTTCAACTTTAAAATTACTTGAACTAAAAATTAAAAATAAATAATAGTTTAAAAAAACTAAAAAAACACGCTTTTATAGCTAACCGAACTAAAAAATAGAAATAATTTTCAATTAAAAAGAGTTTATATAACAGTAGTAGAATGTCAAACAATCGTTTTATAGTTAATCACCTCAAAATAAAATTATAATAAAATTTAAGTTATTAACAGAATAATTTAATTCACACTAAGAAGCATGTTTTTTTATTTTTTTAAACTATTATTTATTTTCCAGTTACTTATGGTTTCTCTACAGTGTGCTTTGTAAGTCCAAAGAAGCGCTTTGGACCATAGAACTCTGCTATAGCACCCTGCATTGCTAGGTACTCTGCATATTCATTACTTTCATGTTAATGATGCATGGAAACCTATTCGAGCAAAACTTTGTTTTTGGATCACACATCATGTAGGACGCCAATGCAATCATCCGCTAGCTAAGAAGTAATCGTGTAAGACGCCAAGGCACCGATGGTTGTGTGATAAGGTTGAAAGGTATGTTTACAATATTTTTATAAAATAGAGATAATTGAAACACCTAAAAAGCACCAATTACATACATATGTATGAACATGTATTATGATTTTGGTGGAAAACTATTAGGGCTGAAGATTTAACCGGTAAATGCGGTACTGAGTTCTATTTGAAATAATTTCGAGAGAAAATACTGGTTCCGGAAAAGTTGCTAGAACCGAAATAATAACCGGATTCTACTGAGTTACCGGCTCGTCCCGGATAAGGACTTGCTTTGAAGTACTGCAATTTAAGCCTGTCTCAAATTCAAATGACAAATATCCTGCAATTATGGCATTCCTAGAGATTGGATTCTATCGGGTATTTATAATTTTTATGGGTAAATATCAGGAAAATACCAGGAATATTCCTTTTTTGTATCTTTTTTTGGATATTTAAAAATAATTTGAATCGAGGCTGATTATACCTATATGACACTACTTTATTTTCGTGTATTTTTCTTGTATTTTATCTTCAATTTTTTGTCGCACTCCCTCCTAATGCGGCTTCAGTACTGGTGTAAATGTGCAAACTATATTTCAAAAAACTAACGAAATACAAGAAAAATACAATCTAGTTCATTAAAAACAAACGAGCCAGTTTGTTTTTCGATAGGTTTTTTTGACATTCGGCCGTTTTTTCTTTATTTTTTTCTGACAAATGAAAATTTTGTTTTTAGTTTGAAAATTTGGTGCATAAAAACACAATTAAAATCAACTTTCTTGTGAAAAAAAGTGAACCATTAGAGACCGAAATAATTTTCGCGTGCTATTTGCATTGCTTTTATTGTTAAAATGTTAATGTAAAAATAAAATGTAATACATAAACAAAAACATACCAAACTCACTAATTATGGGGGAATAGTGGTCTCGCTTTATCATGATAGAAATTGTTTTTGTGTTTTGAAGTTCCGATAAAGTTTCGTCAGTTTTTTTCTTTTTATATGCTTTAGAATGATAGTTCAAAAATTAAATTGATACGTCATTTGAAATGTAGAAATTTTCGTTTTGATTTTAAACCATGGTGGAATCACCAGGTGAAGTAAATAAAAAAAGACAGAAGATGTACGCTATCTGAAATGGTGGGGATATATTTTCAACGGTCAGAAGAGGGTACAATTTTTACCTGCTTTTAAAAAATAGGAGTGGAAAAAGAAAAGGATTTCCACGAAAGCCATTACAGAAACTGTTTTTTTTTCAGCATATCAGTGCCACCTAACGCCAGTGCAAAAGGGGATACATAGGACCAGTGCGAGCTTATATTACTTTTGGCATCGAATAAAAATAAAAAAATTTAAAACTTAAACAATAATGCGTCTAAAGGAAACTGACCTTAACTTCAACAGCAGTTCAAGCTTTCATCGAAAAACCGCACATAAAAGGGAGAGGTGTCATCCATTATTTAGTTGAACTGTATAACTTTGCGCACCTAAATGGGTTTCGGGTTTAATGAAAGGTTTTACAGTCACACTTGGAAGTGATCGTAATACTACTAAATATGTTTCCATCCCTAAAAGTCCATTGTTATCTCTCATCTGCTCTGTTGATTTATCGTTGAGAGTCTGAAGTATAACATATGCCCTTCTAATATATCATACAAACTTGATCGGAAGATCCCGCAAAAGCTTTTGACAGTAGAATTTATGACAACAACAACAAACAACAAAAGTGAGTCACAATTTTTTGTAACTATATTTAGAAATACATTGTTTTAGCGAAGTTTTTACCTAAATAAGGTGTTATACGACAGTTTTGGTGTTATTGATGCAGGAATAACAAAAACATTTCTAGAAAGTCTTCAGTAGCGCTGCACAGGCGAAAATCCTGTTGGATGTGTCGTGAATACAAACAGTTTGTTAAAAAAGACTTGTTTCAATTTTTTTGGAACAAATTAAACATACATGTATGCACGTAATAGTTTGGCACGGCCTTACTTATTGAAGGCAACACTAAAATACCAAAATGATGATCTCGTAATTAAATCCAGTTAAGGTCCATCGATATTCACCTACTGCTTTATGTGAAAAAGGTACTATAACTACCATATTTTACTCCTGAAAAATGCAAAAAACCCACTTTTTCAGGGACAAAATTGGTGAAAATTTTTTAGATAACCGAATGACAGGACAAAGAAGAATTTAGAGCAAGATTATTGGCGGCTTACTTCACCTGGTTATTCCATCATGATTTTAAACAAGCAACCCAGCAAACATTCGAAGTCAACAATTATACGCACTCATTTAAGAGCGTGAAGTAAATACGATATAACCCCTAGCAGGCGCATAAGCAGCTCATGTTTTGCCGCTAATATGACTCCTACACAGGCTCTCTGCGATGTCATTTATGAGCCTTATTGGCCACATAAACTGATTATTTTGAGTTCTATGATGACACTATTCAGGGCTTTTAGGAAGAACTATTGACACATTTCCGAAGCGGAAGGCTACGTTAGGTTGAACTGGCCGGTCCATGAGAAGCTCACATAAACTTATTGAGTCCGTAGTGTTACCAGAAGATGGTTTTAATGACCAAACTGAAAAACCCTACCAAAAACCAGACCTATGTTATAAAATAACTCCGTCCTCTTGGCAAATACTAGAAGCTTCCTAGGACTTAAGCCTTTTGCTGCTTCTATATCTGACAGCTGTATCACTCCTAATAGCTGGAGTCTTATACTGGCAAGTGCAGGGCACGAGCACAGAATATGCTCGATCGTTTCCTCCTCCAACCCGCACTTCCTACATCTGCTATCACTGACCAAGCCTAATTTAGAGGCATGTGACGCCAGAAGGCAGTGTCGAGTCAAAATAACCGTCATGAGTCTACAGTCCTCTATTTATAATGATAGAAGCAACTTTGTTAGTCTAAGGTTGTAAGACCTACACATAACCTTCGACATTTTACAGCCCCGCGCTTGAACCCACGCTTTCCCGCTTGGTCAATCATGTCCACCTCTCGCCTTGGCTTAATCTCGCCCAGTCTAATTGGGACGTCTACGGAGCAACCTTCAAGGGATGCGCCCTTTTTAGCTAGTTCATCTGCTTTTTCATTCCCATATATTCCCATATGCCCTGTGCCCAATATAGATATATGCTTCTCCCTGTCCCGATTCTCTCCACAGACAGCTTACACTCTAACAAGCATTTAGATGCTGTGCTATGCGAGATTATTTCCTTAATTGCTGCTTGACTGTCAATATAAAAGTTAAGACGATTGCAGCTTAAGCTATTCTTTGGTTACGGCTAATATTTCCGCAAGATTTTTTGTGCAAGTTTTCTCCTGTAAGGTTACCCCTCCAAACTTAGAATAAAAAAAATATATGATGTTGCTTTGCCCGTGGTGTGAACCCAGGAATACGGGTGTGGTAGCGGAGCACGCTACCATCACACCACGGTGGACTCCTAACTTAGGCCCGGTCCAATTTGGGACCTTGTACCTCTCTGTAAACAAGACCATATCCATCTTCTCCGCATAAACTTTCAACCCGACATTAGATGCCCAGGTATGAATATCCCGAAGCGCCCGATCCATCAAAGAACTAATCGTTGGAAGCCACTTTCCACTTATGACAATTGCAACGTCATCAGCGTAAGCCGTAAGTTTTACGGGTCCCTCATCGAATCGCGAGCAGTTTGTTGATGACCAGTGTCCATACCTCCCTGCAGCTTGCCCCTGTCCTCTGTTTGCGTGGCCTCGTACAATCCCCATTGTGATGTAATCTTCCTGCAGTAACATGCAGCCGATCCATCTGGTTAAGGCTGGATGTACTTTAATGTAATTAAGACCATCCATACTCGCCCATTTGGAAACATTATTGAAAGCCCCGGCAATGTCCCAAGAAGACTCTTAGAGCATATTCCTTATATTCCAGGGATTTCTCTGTGCTTATTACCACCCTATGCAATGCGGTGTCTACCGACTTGCCTTTGGTGTACGCATGCTGAGTTGTGGAGAGCAGATTTTCATCCACGTTGGACTTTATGTACACATCTATCAGTCTCTCAAAAGTTTTGAACAGAAATGATGTTAGGGTCTACCACGTTATCCCCAAAATCAAAATCCCCAAAATTAAAATCCCAAAAATCAAAATCCACAAAATCAAAATCCCCAAACTCATAATCACAAAATCCCCATTTTATGTGTGAAATAAATTCAATTAGGTTTAAAATCGCCGCGACCAAAAAAGGCTAGTAATCCATACCAACTTTGTGCATAGGCGGCCTTCGGCCGCGCTTATAAAAAATAACCCTGGACTACGCCATGCCAAGTCCGGGTGTGTGGATAACCTGTCCTGATGTCCTTCTGCGTAGTACAGGCTTCTGTTAGCTTGTTCGAATTAGAGCGACTAGCAGTCCTATATATGGATAAGTAAAATATGTATTGCCAAGACGTGAATATATAGTTATACATACATAACTATGAATGAAAGAGGAAAGAGATGTTGCTATTTTTTACACGGTCATGATGTTTATCATAGCACTGGGATTTTGATTTTGGGGATTTGGATTTTGGGGATTATGTGTTTGGGGTTTGGTATTTTTTTTGGGGGATTTCGTGGTGCTCCCATGATGTTAAGCTAATGGGTCTATAGTCTTTGGGATACACGTGACAGATCTTCCCCGCCTTTGGTAGGAAAGCTACACGAGCAGTTTTCCAAGAGTGCTGTACATGATTCAGCGTTATGCACCGTCGAATATTATTTAGCCATTCCACGACCGCCATACTTGAATATGTAGCATGGCCGGTCACCAAGCCCGGCACTACCCGGTCCGTGATCGAAGTGTGAATGCTGTCTGCTGCCTCTTCTAAACCATCTCCCGATGGGAAATGTGTGTCGAAAAGCACCTCAAGGGATTCCTCACTATTACGTGACCATTCCCCGTTCTCTTTCTTTATTAGTCCTGAACTATGTTTCCCCTTGCTAGGACTTTTTTCAACCGTGCTGTTTCGCCGGAGCACTCCAGGTCCGTACAGAAACTTTTCCATGAGATTATCTTCGCCCTGGAAATTCCACGCTTGTGATCCTCAATAGATCCCTGTACTCGTCCCAACACGATTCGCTTTCCGCGGCCTTTGCGAGCTTAAACATTTCGTTTACCTGCCTTCTTAGAAGACACAGCTCATTGCTCCACAATGGCGGCTTTGATTTTCCTCTGAATCTTCTTATAGGGCAGGCTTTATTAAACGCAGTCATAAGCGTCATTGTTAGGAATTCATTCGACTCTTCCAGTTCCTCCACATTGGCAACCTCTTTGGGTTGTCCCAGTTCTATTTCTACCTGTTTCTGAAATTTAGTCCAGTTCGTAATACAACTCCCCTGAAATGATACTGTTAATTGAAATTAAATCAGTTTTAATTAAATTCAAATTTTATTTAGAATAAATTGTCACAGAAAAATTTCAGAATTTTTATTCCGGAGCTACCTAGTTTACCAATTTTAATATGTTTTTTTTTGTTTGTTCCTAATTTCGTCAAATTTGAGTCATAGCAGACTCTCAGGTGATAAAATTTCTAAGGCTCATATTTTTCACATATTATTAGACTCCAGAATTTTGGGGGCTTCGATAATTTGTACAGGGTACACATAATCTACCCCTCAAGCATGCTCATTGCGCTCATAATTTAAGAATCCAAAATGAGTGGTAAAATAAGGAATCAGAAAAAGGATCATTTGGGAGCCTTTTATGACTCCGATAGATGGCATGTCAAATATTTATATTTGTCAAAGCATGTTTGGAACAAATATTGATATTTTATTAGCACAATTTTTCATTAAAAAAAATTAATTACATTTCTACATTATTGCTACCCTTTTTGTTCAATTTATTGTATTGTATTGATTTTCTGCTCGGGCGCTTCTCCACAGTAATCTACATTTTAAAAATGTAAGTGTTTTGAACATTGTTTAATGTGACCGCAAAATTTTCGCGCTTTGTCCTGGTGTGTCGAACCTGCACTGACGACGCTGTGCCCTACTTTTTATGGTTTCCTCCTAAATATTTTGTTATTTAATGTCAATGTGTGATTTGTCATTTATTTTTTAAATACGCCAAATAGGTGTCATATAATAAGAGTTCATTAGAGTTATAATGACGCTGGAAAGAGTTCCAGGAGAGGCTAAATATGAGCTGTTTAAAAGTTTTTTAGGGCTCCTATTTAGGATTATATGATATTTGAGAATAGGCTCACATAGGACGACCGTCGCAAGAAGGTCATTCATTTTGGCCTCCCAAATGAGCTCATAACGTCTGTAAACGCCCCGATTTAGATATTTTTCTTGCTCTGGATATTTTTTCTTTGCTAGGCAAATTAAGATTTTTGCAACGACATGCATTATTGGGTCAAGATTTTCGGAAAACGCTGGATTACATATTAAAACTAATTCACCCGATAGCAATGGACATTTTGGATTGAATTTGTGTGTTTCTTTCCCGCATTTTCTAAAAGATAATTTATACCCCTCTTTTGGGTAAATAATTTGGTATTTACCCATTCTTACCATATATAACCAATTTACCATTTGGGTTACCCCTTTCACATTTCTAGGAAATCCAAAACAGTTGTGCAAAAATATTGCCTGTTTCGTTTGTTGATGCCACTTAAGAGTTTGAATTACTGCTCAGCTTTCACATTACACAGGCACCACCTCTCATTTATTTTATTAGCAAAAAATTGTTGAATTGGGTGCGATAGAATCTAAGTCATTTAGTTAAGTATTCGGATAATTTTAAACATTGACAAAGTAAATTCTTTAAATACTACAGCGGCTCTTATGGAGTAATTAATATATAATTTATAGCGAAAATGGTGCACACATATCCATATGTAATACTTCTACATACATTGTGCTACGGGCGACGTACAAACATCAGAGAGCCGATATGTTGTTGCGCAAATGTTTTTTTTTGCGATAAGGGAATGTTACTAATTTAAATTTTTTCTTATCACACTTATGCTGCTACAATCACAAACGTTTTACAGGCTGTTTTACATACATGATACACATATTTATCGAGTGCATACCAACAAGATAAATTCCAACCGCTGCTAATACTAATTTCACACAGACGGCTTATTGAATAATAAAGGCAATTTTCTACATTATGACGCTTATTGAGCTCAATCTTCCCTACAAAATTCGAATCTATTATTATTTCATTAGTAGCTAATCGAATGCCTAATGAAGTCAAAAGCACAATGCAACTCTGTTGGCAGCGTTCCGCTTCCGTTTCCGCTTCTTAGATTTCAAAGCAAATGTCATTGTCTGCATGGCGGAACGATACAAGGTGGCCGCATCGAACAGCTGATTAAAACCTTTTTTATTTGATTTGATACATCAACTACCGGCGCAGTACGATTTTGACATTTGTCCATCGAATTTACAAGTACATGGAATTTTTTTTGTTTGTAGGTATGTCACCATGCCCCACCTTGCATCGTTCCGCCATGATTGTCTGTCTCATCCTTCATACTAATCGAGCAGTTACTTCTGTGTGAAAGCAAAAAATTTACGATTTCATTAGCAGGTGAAATGAGATCATTAAGTTTCTGTGTGAAAACAGTATAAGTATTTTTACGTAGCTTTTATTAGCTTTGGTAGTATGTAAGTTACCGGCTGAAAAATTTCATAGCCGAAAAAAAATGTTTTTATTGGTCAAAAGACCTTTATTGTGAATCTAGATGTTAATGACTAACTTTACAATTTTTAAATCTTCCTTATTTATAACTTAAATTTACTTATGCTAGCATTATTTCTCTTTACCACTTTGGTAACTCATGCCGGATGTTTGTTTGGCCTTTTTAGCTATTGCTGACTTATGTTTGTATTTAGTCGGCGCATGGCGGATGTTGTTGTACTATTTGCAATATCGGTAGTCAGAATTATTCCGCTGACTTTAGTTAACATTATTGTTGTCAACTTGTATGTATGTATGTATATATGTAACGGAGCCTTTGAGCATAATTTTCACCAACTTCCAGAAGTTTGATTAATTTGGAGCTTTGCTCACGTATCAAGGACCGATGGGAATGCGATAATTTGATGGTTGAGTGACATAAGGTCAGAGGACATAAAGTCAATTGACCTTATGACCACTTCAAATGGCCGTAGGTTTAATTGATACTTTGCGCACGTATCAAGGACCGACGACAAAGCAATATTTTTGATGTTGAGGTGGCACAGGGTCAACGGAGATAAGGTCTATTGACCTTATTTAGTATGGCCATAAGTTAAATTGGATCTTCAGGATTATATCAAGGACCGAAGACAATGCAATAGTTAAATGGTAAGATTTTACGTTGCATTAGTAGAAGGTGGAATAAGTTACCATAAATAATTTACTTAAACCAAAATTACACATAATAAAATTTAAATTATTAACAAAATAATCCAACTTAGAGTAAAAAGCGTGGGTTGCTTAATACATTAAATATTACGATTATTATTTTTGCAACTATTATGAAAATATAGTAAAATAAACCCCACGCTTTTTACTCTGAATTTGCTTATTCTGTTGATAACTTAAATTTTATTAAAAATAATTTGTTTTGTAATTTTTTAGTTTTTAAATTTTTAAAACTATTATTTAATAGTTTTAGATCGCTTTGTCGTTTTTTATTTCGCTAAAGTTTCGCTCAATGGCAGAACTTATTGAACAAAATTTATTTCAAATTTTTAATCAGGAAAAATATGAAAAAAAATGGGTTTTATATATCTCGTGCTCACCTAAGTCGATAGGGAGCTAAGTCAAAGATTTCAAATCCCTAAGATTTATATAAGTACATACTTTTGGCTTCCCCAATCCATTAACTACTTATCTGTATACTCTATTCAACATTAGTTCCCTAATTAACCCATAGGGGCATTGGTAAAAAGTTGCATTGGCGCATATGGGAAAGTCAATCAATCGTTTGCCTTTCCTAAATAATGTGTTTTCTAGTTGATCGCTGTTTTGATTTAGGTTGTGATATATAATTTTGCCTCCTGAACCACTGTGTGACGCTATCGTTGCAGCCAAGGAATAAATTTGTAAATTAATTGTCAACTGTATTAATGGTTTCATTTTCATATTACTTTGTTGTAATACTTTTATGTGTGTACATACGTAAGTACCATACCAAATGCTGAGTTTAAATTGCCAATCAGAATTTATTGTAATTGTGTGTTTTACTAAATGCAATAGAACTCTTGAAGAAGGTATGAATAAAAAAGGATCCTCAAAAATAAAACACATATCGAGCAAGAACCACCAAAGAAGCTTGAGTAACATTTATTAAAATCAAATAGAAATAACAAAAGCAAGAAACGGGAAAACTGAAGTTAAGCCACATACAAACAGACGCAGTGATAGCCTAATAGTAGGCTTAAGGTGTTAGAAATTTGACGACCCGAGTTCGAGTATAATTTTTAATTTAAAAATACAAATATATCTGAAGAGATCTTTGGCAGAGTCCAAATAGTTATAATATCAGACAGTATCTTTATTTCCTTTCAGTTTCAGAAATTATTGTGAATACGTCTCAAACTCATTAAATTTACGAATGTATAATATAGCATAATGAAATGTTTCCTTTCTTTTTGAACTTCGGGCGCAAGGTAGAGGCTAAATCTTTAAAAGATGACTGGGTGTCGTTGTTACTGGATCTAAATCATGAAGTAGTGTTATCATCGTTTTTAATGCGTGGTCTACTCACTTTGATTTAAAAAAAAATTTGGAGCAGCGATATCTCTAAAGACCCAAATACACTAAATTTTTGCGTCGTTTTGGCGCTTGCGTTGCGTCAACAACTGACCTTAAATTCACAAATTTTCACGGCTAACTTCTCAACCCACAGTCAACTCAACAGCAAAGCAATAGCAATTCAAATATTAAAGTTTTGCTGGCGATGTCATGAATTTCTTTGTAGCTTTCGAATTTGGCTCACATTGATTATATTTTCAATTAATTTCATTAAAATTACAATAATATGTATCTTTTTTTCTGAATTTCAAAACATGTTATTTATATTTTTTGAATGACTAAAAATCAAAATTTTAATTTTCGCCTTGCGTTCATTGTTGCATGTGAACTTTCAACGTGCGACTATTTCGAAATTGACGCCACCGCCAAAACAAAAAAAGGTGTTCGGGCCTTTACAGCTCTTAATCTCATATCTGATCTAATCTACTATCTAATATATATTATAAATGGGAAGTTTGGGATGTTAAGATGTTGTGATGTTGGATGTTTGGATGTTTGGATGTTTGTCCAGCGTTTGTCTTTGTGACTCAATAACGCAAGAACGGCTGGACCGATTTGGATGAAATTTTGCACACATATAGCCAATAGTCTAGAAGGATCTACTAGCTATATATTTTTCAAAAGGGGCGTGGTCCCCGCCCCCTAGGAACAGTTATAATTTAATTATTATATTTTTTCGTCTTTGCGACTGAATCACGCCAGAATGGCTACACGGATTTTGATGAAATTTGGGACACAGACAGTAGTCTACTAGCGAAATTTTTTTCGAACATGGAAAGAGGGGTGGGGGTCCCACGACCCCTTCGAGAAATTATTTTTCATAATTTTTACACATTATAACTTTACGTATACTGGCCTTCACCAATATCACAGACTCAAGGGGTCAAATAAGTCGAGGGCTTACAAAGTAAGCAGTGACACCCTCCGCCCGCCCCCCTTTATCTCCCCCTCTGGTGTAAAATCCATAAATTGTTATAACTCAATCTAAATTTTCTCCTAAATCAATAGTTTTTGGTATCTGGTACATACAGAACGAGATCTAGACAATTTTGGAGGAACGATCAGTGGTCCTCTCCTCTACTCCCGCCATCCGCCCTCCATCAATTGTTTTTATTAGCACGCTTTTATTAGCTTTACCTGTATGTTTCTATCTAACTTTTTATTCGCTCCAATGCGCCTGCTGCCTTATTAACATGGTTTTATAATTAGCTTCACCTTATTTGTAATCCCGTAAGGGTCATATCGAGACCCTTCCGGGATCATTTCTGGATGGTTTTCGGGATCGGTCCGGGATTACGCCGGGGTAATTTCGGGACTTTTTCGGGACTATTTCGGGATCATTTTGGGACCCTTCCGGGATCATTTCTGTATAGTTTACGGGATCCGTCCGGGATCCCGTCGGGGTTATTTTGGAACATTTTCGGGACTATTCCGGAATCATTTCGGGACTATTTCGCGATCATTTGGGGACCCTTCCGGCATCATTTCTGGATGGTTTTCGGGATCCGTGCGGGATCTCGTCGGGGTCATATGGGGACTTTTTCGGGATCATTTGGGGGCTCTTCCGGCATCATTTCTGGATGGTTTTCGGGATCCGTCCGGGATATCGTCGGGGTCATTTGGGGACTTTTTCGGGATCATTTGGGGGCTCTTCCGGCATCATTTCTGGATGGTTTTCGGGATCCGTCCGGGATCTCGTCGGGTCATTTGGGGACTTTTTCGGGATCATTTTGGGGCTCATCCGGCATCATTTCTGGATGGTTTTCGGGATCCGTCCGGGATCCCGTCGGGGTCATTTCGGGACTTTTTCGCGACTAATACGGGATCATTTGGGAACCCTTTCGGCATCATTTCTGGATGGTTTTCGGGATCCGTCCGGGATCCCGTCGGGGTCATTTCGGGACTTTTTCGCGACTAATACGGGATCATTTGGGAACCCTTTCGGCATCATTTCTGGATGGTTTTCGGGATCCGTCCGGGATCCCATTAGGGTAATTTCGGGACTATTAGGGGATCATTTGGGAACCTTTCCGGCATCATTTCTGGATAATTTTCGGGATCCGTCCGGGATGCCGACGAGGTCATTTCGGGACTATTTCGGGATCATTTGGGATACCTACCGGCATCATTTCTGGATGGTTTTTGGGATTCGTCCGGGATCCCGTCGTGGTCCTTTCGGGACTTTTTTTCGACTAATACGGGATCATTTGCGGACCCTTTCGGCATCATTTCTGGATAGTTGTCGGATCCCGTCACGGTCATTTCGGGACTATTAGGGGATCATTTGAGGACCTTTCCGGCATCATTTCTGTATTGTTTTCGGAATCCTTTCGGGATCCCGTCAGGGTCATTTTGGGACTTTTTCGGGGCTAATACGGGATCATTTGGGGATCCTCTAGGGGTCGTTTCGTGACTTTTTCTGTTTTATTTCGGGATCATTTGGGGACCCTTCCGGCATAATTTCTTGATGGTTTGCGGATCCATCAGGGTCATTTCGGGACCATTTGGGGACCCTTCCGAGATCATTTCTGGATCCGTCCGGGATGCCGTAGGAGCCATTTCGGGATTTTTTGTTACTTTTCCGGGATAGTTTTTGGACCCTTCCGGGATCATTTCTGGATCTGTGCGGGATCCCATCTGGGTCATTTCCGGACTATTTCGGGATCATTTTGGGATCCTTCCGGAATCATTTCTGTATGGTTTTCGCGATCCGTCGTTGATTCCCTCGGAGCCATTTCGGAACCTTTTCTGGAGTATGTCCGGGGTCATTTGGGGACTTTTTCGGGATCATTTGGGGCTCTTCCGGCATCATTTCTGGATGGTTTTCGGGATCCGTGCGGGATCTCGTCGGGGTCATTGGGGACTTTTTCGGGATCATTTGGGGGCTCTTCCGGCATCATTTCTGGATGGTTTTCGGGATCCGTCCGGGATATCGTCGGGGTCATTTGGGGACTTTTTCGGGATCATTTGGGGGCTCTTCCGGCATCATTTCTGGATGGTTTTCGGGATCCGTCCGGGATCCATCAGGGTATTTCGGGACTATTAGGGGATCATTTGGGGACCTTCCGGCATCATTTCTGGATAGTTTTCGGGATCCGTCCGGGATGCCGACGAGGTCATTCGGGACTTTTCGGGATCATTTGGGATACTACCGGCATCATTTCTGGATGGTTTTTGGGATCCGTCCGGGATCCCGTCGGGGTCATTTTGGGACTTTTGTTCGGGATCATTTGGGGGTCCTTCCGGCATCATTTCTGGATGGTTTTCGGGATCCGTCGGGATCCTTTCGGGGTCTTTGGGACTTTTGCGGGATCATTTGGGGTCTCTTCCGCATCATTTCTGGATGGTTTCGGGATCCGTCCGGGATCCGTCGGGTCATTTTGGGACTTTAGCGGGATCATTTGGGGTCCTCTTCCGGCATCATTTCTGGATGGTTTCGGATCCGTCCGAGATCCCGTCGGCGTCATTTCGGGACTTTGCGGATTTGGGGTCCTTCCGGCATCATTTCTGGATGGTTTTGGGATCCGTCCGGGATCCCGTCGGGGTCATTTCGGGACTTTTCGGGATCATTTGGGGCCTCGGCATCATTTCTGATGGTTTCGGGATCCGTCCGGGATCCCGTCGGGTCATTTCGGACTATTTCGGGATCATTTGCGGACTTACCTCAATTTCTGGATGTTTTCGGGATCCGTCCGGGATCCGTCGGGGTCATTTCAGGACTTTTTCGGGATCGGCCCGTGATCCCGGCGGGTCATTTCGGGGACTATTCGGACTTTGGGTACTAGATGATACTTTTCGGGATTCGTCCGGGATCCCGTCTGATCATTTCAGGACTTTTTCGGGATCTCATTTGGGGATATCTTCCGCCACTTTCTAGATGGTTCGGTATCCGTCCGGGATACCGTGCTAATTTCGGGACTATTGTGTGATAACTTCGTGAACCGTTTCCGGCATCATTCTGGATATCTATTATCTTATATATGGGACAAAGTTTTGGATGTGAAGATGTTTGGATCGTTTGGATGTTTGGGATGTTGGATGTTTGTCCAGACGTTTGTCTTTGTGACTCAATCACGCAAGAACGGCTGGACCGATTTGGATGAAATTTTGCACACATATAGCCAATAGTCTAGAAGGATCTACTAGCTATATATTTTTCAAAAGGGGCGTGGTCCCCGCACCCTAGGAACAGTTATAATTTAATTATTATATTTTTTCGTCTTTGCGACTGAATCACGCCAGAATGGCTACAGGGATTTTGATGAAATTTGGGACACAGACAGTAGTCTACTAGCGAAATTTTTTTCGAACATGGAAAGAGGGGTGGGGGTCCCAAGACCCCTTCGAGAAATTATTTTTCATAAGTTTTACACATTATAACTTTACGTATACTGGCCTTCACCAATATCACAGACTCAAGGGGTCAAATAAGTCGAGGGCTTACAAAGTAAGCAGTGACACCCTCCGCCCGCCCCCCTTTATCACCCCCTCTGGTGTAAAATCCATAAATTGTTATAACTCAATCTAAATTTTCTCCTAAATCAATAGTTTTTGGTATCTGGTAGATACAGAACGAGATCTAGACAATTTTGGAGGAACGATCAGTGGTCCTCTCCTCTACTCCCGCCATCCGCCCTCCATCAATTGTTTTTATTAGCACGCTTTTATTAGCTTTACCTGTATGTTTCTATGTAACTTTCCTTCCGGGATCATTTCTGGATGGTTTTCGGGATCGGTCCGGTATTACGCCGGGGTAATTTCGGGACTTTTTCGGGACTATTTCGGGATCATTTTGGGACCCTTCCGGGATCATTCTGTATAGTTTACGGGTTCCGTCCGGGATCCCGTCGGGGTTATTTTGGAACATTTTCGGAACTATTCCGGAATCATTTCGGGACTATTTCGCGATCATTTGGGGACCCTTCCGGCATCATTTCTGGATGGTTTTCGGGATCCGTGCGGGATCTCGTCGGGGTCATTTGGGAACTTTTTCGGGATCATTTGGGGGCTCTTCCGGCATCATTTCTGGATGGTTTTCGGGATCCGTCCGGGATCTCGTCGGGGTCATTTGGGTGACTTTTTCGGGATCATTTTGGGGCTCATCCGGCATCATTTCTGGATGGTTTTCGGGATCCGTCCGGATCCCGTCGGGGTCATTTCGGGACTTTTTCGCAACTAATACGGGATCATTTGGGAACCCTTTCGGCATCATTTCTGGATGGTTTTCGGGATCCGCCCGGGATGCCGACGAGGTCATTTCGGGACTATTTCGGGATCATTTGGGATACCTACCAGCATCATTTCTGGATGGTTTTTGGGATTCGTCCGGGATCCCGTCGTGGTCCTTTCGGGACTTTTTTTCTACTAATACGGGATCATTTGCGGACCCTTTCGGCACCATTTCTGAATAGTTGTCGGGATCCCGTTACGGTCATTTCGGGACTATCAGGGGATCATTTGAGGACCTTTCCGGCATCATTTCTGTATTGTTTTCGGAATCCTTTCGGGATCCCGTCAGGGTCATTTTGGACCTTTTTCGGGGCTAATACGGGATCATTTGGGGATCCTCTAGGGGTCGTTTCGTGACTTTTTCTGTTTTATTTCGGGATCATTTGGGGACCCTTCCGGCATCATTTCTGGATGGTTTTCGGGATCCGTCCGGGATATCGTCGGGGTCATTTGGGGACTTTTTCGGGATCATTTGGGGCTCTCCGGCATCATTTCTGGATGTTTTCGGGATCGGTCCGGATTACGCCGGGGTAATTTCGGGACTTTTTCGGGACTATTTCGGGATCATTTTGGGATCCTTCCGGGATCATTTCTGTATAGTTTACGTGATCCGTCCGGGATCCCGTCGGGGTTTTTGGAACATTTTCGGGACTATTCGAATCATTCGGGACTATTTCGCGATCATTGGGGACCCTTCGGCATCATTTCTGGATGGTTTTCGGATCCGTGCGGATCTCGTCGGGTCATTTGGGGACTTTTTCGGATCAATTTGGGGCTCTTCCGGCATCATTTCTGGATGGTTTTCGGGATCCGTGCGGGATCTCGTCGGGGTCATATGGGGACTTTTTCGGATCATTTGGGGCTCTTCCGCATCATTTCTGGATGGTTTTCGGGATCCGTCCGGGATATCGTCGGGGTCATTCGGGACTTTTTCGGGAATCATTTGGGGGTTCTTTCCGGCATCATTTGGATCGTTTTCGGGATCCGTCCGGATATCGTCGGGGTCATTTGGGGACTTTTCGGGATCATTGGGGGTTCTTCCGGCATCATTTCTGGATGGTTTACGGGATCCGTCCGGGATCCTGTCGGGTCATTTTGGGACTTTTGCGGGATCATTTGGGGTCTCTCCCGGCATCATTTCTGGATGGTTTCGGGATCCGTCCCGGGATCCTGTCGGTCTTTTGGACTTTTGCGGGATCATTTGGGGTCTCTTCCGGCATCATTCTGGATGGTTTACGGGATCCGTCCGGGACCCTGTCGGGGTCATTTTGGGACTTTAGCGGGATCATTTGGGGTCTCCTCCGGCATCATTTCTGGATGGTTTCCGGATCCGTCCGAATTCCGTCGGCGTAATTTCGGGACTATTAGGGGGTTATTTGGGGACCTTTCCGGCATCATTTTCTGGATAGTTTTTTGGATCCGTGCGGGATCCCGACGGGGTCATATCGGGCCATTTGGGATACCTACGGCATCATTTCTGGTTGGTTTCGGGATCGTCCGGGATCCCGTCGGGATCATTTCGGGACTATTTCGGGATCATTTGGGTACTTACCTCAACATTTCTGGATGATTTTCGGGATCCGTACTGGATCCCGTCGGGGTCATTTCAGGACTTTCGGGATCTGGCCCGTGATCCCGCGGGGTCATGCGCGGACTATTTCGGATCATTGGGGTACTAGATGGCTACTTTCGGGATTCGTCGCGGGATCCGTCTGATCATTTCAGACCTTTTTCGGGATCATCTGGGTGTATCGTCCGGCCACTTTCTAGATGGTTTTCGGTATCCGTCCGGGATACCGTTAGGGTAATTCCGGGACTATTTGGGTATAAACTGGGAACCTTTCCGGCATCATTGTTGAAATATATAATATATACATTGACAGAAAAAATTTTTAACAGACAACTTGATAAGCAGGATACGTGAATATCACATATATTTTATTTTCTCCTTGCGGACGGGGCCGCGGGTACAGGCTAGTATAATATAAAATAAAATACATGACAGCAAAAATTTGTAAACAGACACTTGATAAGCAGGCTAACGTGAATATCACATATATATTTTCTTCCCTTGCCGGACGGGGCCGCGGGGTAACGGCTAGTATATATTATAAATGCGTAAAGTTGGATGTGAAGATGTTGAATGTTCTGGATGTTGGATGTGTCCGACGTTTGTCTTTGGACTCAATCACGCAGAACGGCTGGACCGATTTGGATTAAATTTTGCACCACACATTAGCCAATAGTCTAGAAGGATCTACTAGCTATATATTTTGAAAAGGGGCGTGGTCTAGGAACAGTATAATTAATTATTATATTTTTCGTCTGTGCGACTGAATCACGCCAGAACGGCTACACGGACTTGATGAAATTGGGACACAGACAACAGTCTACTAGCGAAATTTTTCGAACATGGAAAGAGGAGGTGGGAGGCTCCAAGACCCCTTCGAGAATTATTTGTCATATTTTTACACATATAACTTTACGTATACTGGCCTTCACAATATCACAGACTCAAGGGGTCCAAATAAGTCGAGCGCTTACAACGTAGCAGTGACACCCTCCGCCCCGCCCCCTTTATCTCTGTGTAAATCCATAAATTGTATAACTCAATCTAAATTTTCTCCTAAATTCCATAGTTTTTGGTATCTGTAGATACAGACGAGCATCTAGACAATTTTGGAGGAACGATCAGTGGTCCGCTCTCTAACTCCCTCCGCGCATCCGCCTCCATCAATTGTTTTATTAGCACGCATTTTTATAGCATTTTACCTGTATGTTTCTATGTAACTTTCCTTCCGGATCATTTCTGGATGGTTTCGGGATCGGTCCGGTATTACGACGCCGGGGTAATTTCGACTTTTTCGGGACTACTTCGATCATTTGGGGACCCTTCCTGGATCAGTTCTGTATAGTTGACGGGTCCGTCCGGATCCACGTCGGGTTATTTTGACATTTTCGGAACTATTCCGAATCATTTCGGGACTATTTCGCGATCATTTGGGGACCTTCCGCATCATTCTGGTGGTTTTCGGGATCCGTGCGGATCTCGTCGGGCATTTGGAACTTTTTCGGATCATTTGGGGGCTCTTCTTCCGGCTCATTTCTGGATGGTTTTCGGGATCCGTCCGGGATCTCGTCGGGGTCTTTGGGGACTTTTTCGTGGTGATCATTTTCGCGGCTCATCCGGGCATCATTTCTAGGATAGTTTTCGGGAGCCGGCCGGATCCCGTCCGGTCATTTCGGGACTTTTCGCACTAATACGGGAATCATTTGGGAACCTTTCGGCATCATTTTTCTGGATGGTTTTCGGAATCCTTCGGGATCCGTCAGGGTCATTATGGAGGGACTTTCGCGGGGCTAATACGGGCTCATTGGCTACCTACCAGCAGTCATTTCTGTATGGTTTTTCTTTGGGTATTCGCTCCGGGATCCGTCGTGGTCCTTTCGGGACTACTACTATACGGGATCATTTGCGGACCCTTTCGGCACCATTTCGGCGTTATAGTTGTCGGGATCCGTCACGGTCATGTCGGGACTATCAGGGGATCATTTGAGGACCTTTCCGGCATCATTTCTGTATGTTTTCGGAATCCTTTCGGGATCCGTCAGGGTCATTGGACCTTTTTCGGGGCTAATACGGGATCATTTGGGGATCCTCTAGGGTCGTTCGTGACTTTTCTGTTTATTTCGGGATCATTTGGGGACCCTTCGGCACATTTCTGGATGTTTCGGGATCCGTCGGGATATCGTCGGGGTCATTTGGGGACTTTTTCGGGATCATTTGGGGCTCTTCCGGCATCATTTCTGGATCGTGTTTTCGGGATCGGTCCGGGATTACGCCGGGGTATTTCGGGACTTTTCGGGACTATTTCGGGATCATTTTGGGATCCTTCCGGGATCATTTCTGTATAGTTTACGTGATCCGTCCGGATCCGTCGGGGTATTTTGGAACATTTTGGACTATTCCGGAATCATTTCGGGACTATTTCGCGATCATTTGGGGACCCTTTCCGGCATCATTTCTGGATGGTTTTCGGGATCGTGCGGAATCTCGTCGGGGTCATTTGGGTCTTTTTCGGGATCATTTGGGGGCTCTTCCGCATCATTTCTGGAGGTTTTCGGGATCCGTGCGGGATCTCGTCGGGGTCATATGGGGACTTTTCGGGATCATTTGGGGGCTCTTCCGGCATCATTTCTGGATGGTTTTCGGGATCCGTCCGGGATATCGTCGGGTCATTTCGGGACTTTTCGGGATCATTTGGGGGTTCTTCCGGCATCATTTTGGATCGTTTTCGGGATCCGTCCGGGATATCGTCGGGGTCATTGGGGACTTTTCGGGATCATTGGGGTTCTTCGCATCATTTCTGGATGGTTTACGGATCCGTCCGGGATCCTGTCGGGGTCATTTTTTGGACTTTTGCGGGATCATTTGGGGTCTCTCCCGGCATCATTTCTGGATGGTTTCGGGATCCGTCCGGGATCCTGTCGGGGTCATTGTGGTACGTTTTGCGGGCTCATTTGGGGTTCTCTTCCGCATCATTTCTGGCTGGTTTACGGATCCGCCGGGGACCTGTCGGGGTCCTTTTGGGACTTTAGCGGGATCATTTGGGGTCTTTCTTCCTCCGTCCTCCGGCATCATTCTTTCTTTTCTGGATTGGTTTCCTGGTTTCCCGGATTTTCTGGATGGATCCGGATCCGGCCGAAATTTTCCGTTTTCCGTCCGCGGCGTATTTCGGGACTATTAGGGGGTATTTTTGGGGGACCCTTTTTCCGGCAGCATTTCTGGATGTTTGTTTTGGGATCCGTGCGGGGCGGATCCCCGACGGGGTCATATCGGGACCATGGGATAGAGAAAAACCTAAACTACCGGGGAGCATCATTTCTCTGTGTGGTTTTCTTGGGATCCGTCCGGGATCCCGTCGGGATCATTCGGACTATTGTTCGGGATCATTTGGGTACGGGGTACCTCTACTGAAAAGACTTAACAACAAACATTTCTCTGGATGACTTTTTTCGGGATCCAGTACTGGATCCCGGAAAGTAGAGCGTGGGGTCCTTTCAGGAAACTTGTTACTTTGATTATATCGGGTGATCGGCGCGCGTGAAAACCCGTGATCCGGCGGGGTCATTTCGGGACTATTTCGGGATCATTTGGGGTACTAGACGGTACTTTTCGCGATTCGTCCGGGATCCCGTCTCTGGATCATTCAGACTTTTCGGGATCATTTGGGGTATCGTTCCGGCCACTTTTCTAGATGGTTTTCGGTATCCGTCCGGATACCGTTAGGGTAATTTCGGTGACTATTTGGGGATAACTTGGGAACCTTCCGCATCATTTCTGAATATATAATATAAATAAAATACATTGACAGAAAAAACTTTTAAACAGACACTTGATAAGGCAGGCTAACGTGAATATCACTATATTTTATTTCCTCTTAGCGGACGCCGCGGTAAGCTAGTATAGTATAAAATAAAAAAAATACATTGACAGAAAAAAATTTTTTTAAATCAGACAACTTGGAATAAGCAGCTAACGTGAATATCACATATATTTTATTTTCTCCTTGCGGACGGGGCCGCGGGTAAGGCTAGTATATATTATAAATCGGAAAGTTTGATTGAAGATGTTTGATGTTTTGGATGTTTGGATGTTTTGGATGTCGTCCGACGTTTGTCTTTGTGACTCACTACACGCAGAGACGGCTGGACCGATTGGATTAAATTTTGCACACATATAGCCAATCGTCCTATCTATAGAAGGATCTACTAGATCTAATATTTTGACAAAGGGGCGTGGTCCCCGCCCCTAGGAACAGTTAGAATTTAATTATTATATTTTTTTTCGTCTTTGCGACTGAATCACGCCAGAAACGGCTACACACGGATTTGATGAAAATTTGGGGAACGCAGACACAGTCCTACAGCGAAATTTTTTTTTCGAACATGACGATCATTTCTGGATAATTTTCGGGTATCCGTCCGGGATGCCGACGAGGTCGTTTCGGGACTATTTCGGGATCATTTGGGATACCTACCGGCATCATTTCTGGATGGTTTTTGGGATTCGTCCGGGATCCCGTCGTGGTCATTTCGGGACTTTTTCTCGACTAATACGGGATCATTTGCGGACCCTTTCGGCATCATTTCTGGATAGTTCGGGATCCGTTCGGGATCCCGTCACGGTCATTTCGGGACTATTAGGGGGTCATTTGAGAACCTTTCCGGCATCATTTCTGGATAGTTTTCGGAATCCTTTCGGGATCCCGTCAGGGTCATTTGGGGTATTTTGGGCTATACGGGATCATTTAAGGGATCCTCTAGGAGTCGTTTCGTGACTTTTTCGTCAGGGTAATTTTGGGACTTTTCCGAGACTATTTCGGGATCATTCTTTCGGGACCTTTCCCAGGATCATTTCTGGATGGATTTCGGGATTTTGTCCGGGATGCCGTCTGGGTATTTCGGGGCTATTTGGTTTCATTTTGAGGATCTTCCGGCATCACTTCTGATGGTTTTCGCGTATCCGTTCAGTTGATTCCCTCGGGCCTTTCGGAACTTTTCTGGAGTATGTCGGGGTCATTTGGGGACTTTTTCGGGATCATTTGGGGTCTCTTCCGACATCATTTCTGGATGGTTTTCGGATCCGTCCGGGCATCCCGTCGGGGTCATTTCGGGACTTTTTCTCGACTAATACGGGATCATTTGCGGGACCCTTTCGCATCATTTCTGGATAGTTTTCGGGATCCGTCCGGGATCCGTCAGGGTCATTTCGGGAACTATTTCGGGATCATTTGGGGTACCTTTCCGGCATCATTTCTGGTTAGTTTTCGGATCCTTTCCGTGTCCCATCAGGGTCATTTCGGGACTTTTCGGGTCTTCGGCATCATTTCAGATGGTTCTCGGGATCCGTCCGGGATGCCGTCGGGGTCATTTCGGGACTTTTTCGCAGTGGATCATTTGGGACCCTTTCGCATCATTTCTGGATAGTTTTCGGGATCCGTCGGGATCCGGACGGGGTCATTTGCGGGACTATTTCGGGATCATTTGGGTACCTACCGGCATCATTTCTGGATGGTTTTTCGGTATCCGTCCGGGATCTCGTCGGGGTCATTTCGGGGACCTTTTCGGGATCATTTGGGGCTCTTCCGCATCATTTCTGGATGGTTTTCGGGATCCGTCCGGGATGCCGTCGGGTCATTTCGGGACTTTTTCGCGACTAATACGGGATCATTTGGGACCCTTTCGGCATCATTTCTGGATAGTTTTCGGGATCCGTCGGGATCCCAGTCAGGGTCATTTCGGATATATTAGGCTCATTTGGATGGACCTTTCCGGCATCATTTCTGATAATTTTCGGATCCGTCCGGGATGCCGTCGAGGTCGTTTCGGGATTATTTCGGGATCATTTGGGACTCGGCATCATTTCTGGATGGTTTTTGGGATCCGTCCGGGATCCCTTAGGGTTATTCGGGACTTTTTCTCGACTATACGGGATCATTTGCGGACCTTTCGGCATCATTTCTGGATGATTTTCGGGATCCGTTCGGGATCCCGTCACGGTCATTTCGGGACTTTGGGGGTCATTTGAGACCTTTCTCGGCATCATTTCTGGATAGTTTTTCGGGATCCTTTGTCGGGATCCCGTCAGGGTCATTTCGGGCTTTTTCGGGATCATTTACGGGATCATCAGGATTCGTCCGGGACCGTCGGGTATTTCTGGACTTTTCCGAGACTATTTCGGGATCATTTTGGGACCCTTCGGATCATTTCTGGATGGATTTCGGGATTTGCGGATCCATCAGGGTCATTTTCGGGACCATTGTTGGGACATTTGGGGAACTTTCGAGATCATTTCTGGATCCGTCCGGGATGCCGTAGGAGCCATTTCCGGATTTTTTCGTTACTTTTCGGGATACTTGGGTCTTCCGACTCTTCTGGGATGCTTTCTGGATCTGTGCGGGATCCCATCTGGGTCATTTCCGGACTATTTCGGGACCATTTTCGGGGATCCTTTCCGTGATCATTTCTGTGATGGTTTGTCGCGATCTGTCGTGGATCCCCGGGAGCCATTTCGGAACTTTTTCTGGAGTATGTCGGGATAATTTAGGGACCTTCCTGGATATTTTCGGTGGTTTTTCGAGATCCGCCCGGTGCCCGTCAGGGTCATTTCGGAACCTTTTCGGGATCATTTTGGAACACCTTCAGGGATCATTTCTGTGTGGTTCTCTGGATACGTCTAGAATCGTGTCGCTGTCATTTCGGGTTTTTTTGGGACTATTCGGGGAACTTTTGGAGACCCTTTCGGGACATTTCTGGATGGTTTTCGGGATCCGTCCGCGATAGCGTGGGGGTAATTTCATAGCTTTTTCTGGATAATTTCGGGATCATTTGGGGATCCTATCAGGTTATCAGCTCATTTAGTTCTTTTTTTTACTCAATTACAAAAATAAAATGCATTAGACAGAAAACAAAATTTTAAACAGATAATAAGCAGGCTAACGCGAATAGCCCATATATTTAAATTTCTCCTTGCGGACGGGGCCGCGGGTAAAGGCTAGTATATTATAAATGGCAAAGTTTGGATGTTTGGATGTTTGTATGTTTGGATGTTTGGATGTCTGGATGTTTGTCCAGACGTTTGTCTTTGTGACTCAATAACGCAAGAACGGCTGGACCGATTTGGATGAAATTTTGCACACATATAGCCAATAGTCCAGAAGGATCTACTAGCTATATATTTTTCAAAAGGGGCGTGGTCTCCGCCCCCTAGAACAGTTATAATTTAATTATTATATTTTTTCGTCTTTGCGACTGAATCACGCCAGAATGGCTACACGGATTTTGATGAAATTTGGGACACAGACAGCAGTCTACTAGCGAAATTTTTTTCGAACATGGAAAGAGGGGTGGGGGTCCCACGACCCCTTCGACCAATTATTTTTTAATAATTTTTACACATTATAACTTTACGTATACTGGCCTTCACCAATATCACAGACTCAAGGGGTCAAATAAGTCGAGGGCTTACAAAGTAAGCAGTGACACCCTCCGCCCACCCCCCTTTATTTCCCCCTCTGGTGTAAAATCTATAAATTGTTATAACTCAATATAAATTTTCTCCTAACTCAATAGTTTTTGGTATCTGGTACATACAGATCGAGATCTAGACAATTTTGGAGGAACGATCAGTGGTCCTCTCCTCTACTCCCGCCATCCGCCCTCCATCACTTGTTTTTATTAGCGCGCTTTTATTAGCTTTACCAGTATGTTTCTATGTAACTTTTTATTCGCTCCAATGCGCCTGCTGCCTTATTAACATGGTTGTATAATTAGCTTCACCTTATTTGTAATCCCGTAAGGGTCATGTCGAGACCCTTCCGGGATCATTTCTGGATGGTTTTCGGGATCGGTCCGGGATTACGCCGGGGTATTTCGGGACTTTTTCGCGACTATTCCGGAATCATTTCGGGACTATTTCGCGATCATTTGGGGACCCTTCCGGCATCATTTCTGGATGGTTTTCGGGATCCGTCCGGATCCCGTCGGGGTACTTTCGGTCATTTGCGTACCTTCGAGAGATAAATTCTTGATGGTTTCCGGGATCATTACGGGACTTTTTCGGGGTTATTTTGGGTTCCTTTAGGCATCATTTCTGGATTGTCCTCGGGATTCGTCCGGCATTCCGTCGGGGTCATTTCGGGACTTTTTCGCGACTAATACGGGATCATTCGGCATCATTTCTGGATGGTTTTCGGGATCCGTCCGGGATCTCGTCGGGGTCATTTGGGGACTTTTTCGGGATCATTTGGGGGCTCTTCCGGCATCATTTCTGGATGGTTTTCGGGATCCGTCCGGGATCTCGTCGGGGTCATTTCGGGACTTTTTCTCGACTAATACGGGATCATTTGGGGGACCCTTTCGACATCATTTCTAGATAGTTTTCGGGATCCGTCCGGGATCCGGACGGGGTCATTTCGTGACTATTTCGGAATCATTTGGGGTACCTACCGGCATCATTTCTGGATGGTTTTCGGTATCCGTCCGGGATCTCGTCGGGGCCATTTGGGGACCTTTTCGGGATCATTTGGGGCTATTCCGGCATCATTTCTGGATGGTTTTCGGGATCCGTCCGGGATGCCGTCGGGGTCATTCGGGACTTTTTCGCGACTAATACGGGATCATTTGGGAACCCTTTTGGCATCATTTCTGGATGGTTTTCGGATCCGTCCGGGATCCCATCAGGGTAATTTCGGGACTATTAGGGGATCATTTGTGAACCTTTCCGGCATCATTTCTGTATAATTTTCGGTATCCGTCCGGGATGCCGACGAGGTCATTTCGGGATTATTTCGGGATCATTTGGGATACCTACCGGCATCATTTCTGGATGGTTTTTGGGATTCGTCCGGGATCCCGTCAGGGTCATTTCGGGGCTTTTTCTCTGACTAATACGGGATCATTTGCGGACCCTTTCGGCATCATTTCTGGATAGTTGTCGGGATCCGTTCGGGATCCCGTCACGGTCATTTCGGGACTATTAGGGGATCATTTGGGGACCTTTCCGCCATCATTTCTGGATAGTTTTACGGAATCCTTTCGGGATCTCGTCAGAGTCATTTCGGGGCTTTTTCGGGATCATTTAAGGATGGCTTTCAGGATTGTCGATCGTCGGACTTTTCGAACTATTTCGGGATCATTTTGGGACTCCCAAATCTTTCTGGATGGATTTCGGGATTTTCCGATGCCGTAGGGTCATTTTGATATAGTGACATTTGAGGACCTTTCCGGCATCACTTCTGGATGGTTTTCGGTATCCGTTCAGGATCCCGTCGGAATAATTTCGGGACTTTTTCGGGATCACTGGGGTCCCTTCCGACATCATTTCTGGATGGTTTTTGGGATTCGTCCGGCATCCCGTCGGGGTCATTTCGCGACTTTTTCTCAACTAATACGGGATCATTTGCGGGCCCTTTCGGTATCATCTCTGGATAGTTGTCGGGATCCGTTCGGGATCCCGCAGGGTCTTTTCGGAACTATTGGGAGATCATTTGAGGACCTTTCCGGCATCATTTCTGGATAGTTTTCTGGATCCTTTCCGGGTCCCATCAGGGTCATTTCGGGACTTTTTCGGCATCATTTAAGATTGGTTTTCAGGATTCGTCCGGGATCCCGTCAGGGTAATTTCTGGACTTTTCCGAGACTATTTCGGGATCATTTTGGGACCTCCCAAGATCATTTCTGGATGGATTTCGGGATCTGTCCGGGATGCCGTCAGGGTCATTTTGGGACTATTACGTGATCATTTGAGGACCTTTCCGGCATCACTTCTGGATGGTTTTCGGTATCCGTTCAGGATCCCGTCGGAATAATTTCGGGACTTTTTTGGCAACATTTCTGGATGGTTTTTGGGATTCGTCCGGCATCCCGTCGGGGTCATTTCGGGACTTTTTCTCGACTAATACGGGATCATTTGCGAGCCCTTTCGGCATCATTTCTATATAGTTGTCGGGATCCGTTCGGGATCCCGTCAGGGTCTTTTAGGAACTATTAGGAGATCATTTGAGGACCGGCATCATTTCTGGATAGTTTTCGGGATCCTTTCGGGTCCCGTCAGGGTCATTTCGGGACTTTTTCGGGATCATTTAGAGATGGCTTTCAGGATTCGTTCGGGAACCCGTCAGGGTAATTTCTGAACTTTTCCGAGACTATTTCGGGATCATTTTGGGACCTTCCCAAGATCATTTCTGGATGGATTTCGGGATCAGTCCGGGATGCCGTCAGGGTCATTTTGGTATTAGGTGATCATTTGAGGACCTTTCCGGAATCACTTCTGGATGGTTTTCGGTATCCGATCAGGATCCCGTCGGAATCATTGCGGGACTTTTCGGGATCATTTGGGGTCCCTCCCAAGATCATTTCTGGATGGATTTCGGGATCTGTTCGGGATCCCGTCAGGGTCATTTAGGGATGCGTTCGAGATACCGTCAGGGTCATTTCGGGACTTCTTCGGGACTATATCGGGATCATTTCTGGATGGTTTATGGGATCCGTCCATGACCCCTTAAGGGTCATTTCGGGACTATTAGGTGATCATTTGAGGACCTTTCCGGCATCACTTCTGGATGATTTTCGGTATCCGTTCGGGATCCCGTCGGAATCAATGCGGGACTTTTTCGGAATCATTTGGGATCCCTTCCGGCATCATTTCTGGATGGTTTTCGGGATTTGTCCGGGATCCCGTCGGGGTTATTTCGGGACCTTTTCGGGCTAATACGGGATCATTTGGGGATCCTCTAGGGGTCGTTTCGTGACTTTTTCTGTATTATTTCGGGATCATTTTGGGGACCCTTTCGGCATAATTTCTTGATGGTTTGCCGGATCCATCAGGGTCATTTCGGGTCCATTTTGGGATCATTTTGGGGACCCTTCCGAGATCATTTCTGGATCCGTCCGGGATGCCGTAGGAACCATTTCGGGATTTTTTGTTACTTTTCCGGGATAGTTTTTGCACCCTTCCGGGATCATTTCTGGATCTGTGCGGGATCCCATCTGGGTCATTTCCGGACTATTTCGGGATCATTTTGGGATCCTTCCGGAATCATTTCTGTATGGTTTTCGCGATCCGTCGTGGATCCCCTCGGAGCCATTTCGGAACTTTTTCTGGAGTATGTCGGGATAATTTAGGGACCCTTCCTGGATATTTTCTGGATGGTTTTTGAGATCCGCCCGGGAGCCCGTCAGGGTCATTTCGGAACCTTTTCGGGATCATTTTGGAACACCTTCAGGGATCATTTCTGTGTGGTTCTCTGGATACGTCTAGAATCGTGTCGCTGTCATTTCGGGTTTTTTGGGACTATTCGGGGAACTTTTGGAGACCCTTTCGGGGCATTTCTGGATTTTCGGGATCCGTCCGCGATAGCGTGGGGGTCATTTCGTACTTTTTCTGGATAATTTCGGGATCATTTGGGATCCTATCAGGTTATCAGCTCATTTAGTTCTTTGTTTTACTCAATTACAAAAATAAAATGCATTAGACAGAAAACAAAATTTTAAACAGATAATAAGCAGGCTAACGCGAATAGCCCATATATTTAAATTTCTCCTTGCGGACGGGGCCGCGGGTAAAGGCTAGTTATTATTATAAATGGGTAAAATCTTTCTATCTGAACGATCGGTTGTATGGGATATATATTATATATAGCTCCGATCGAAATGATTTTTTCATGAAATCTTATATGATATATTAGAATATATATCACCGAGTTTCACGTTTATACTTTCTAAATTGCGGCAGGAATGACCAAAATCGTCTTATCTGAACGATCGGTTGTATGGGAGATATATGTTATAGTGGTCCGATCCTACCAGATCCGACAAATGTCTAATATAATACAAAAATACATCCTTGTGCCAAATTTCATTGAGATATCTCAAAATCAGTCAGCGCATACGCGCCTTGGCAACCACGCTACTGTTGGCAGCCATAATTTCGAAATAGTAAAAGACTTCGTTTATTTGAGAACCAGTGTTCGGGAGAAAAGTTCTTCGAAAGATTTATGGACCCCTACGCGTTAGCGATGGCGAGTACCGAAGAAGATTTAATGATGAGCTATACGAGCTGACGAGCTGTACGCAGACATCAATATAGTCCAGCGAATTAAAACGCAGCGGCTGCGCTGGCAAGGCCATGTTATGCGAATGAAAGATGATGCTCCGGCCAAGAAAGTGTTTCTATCGGAACCCGCCTATGGAAGTAGAGGTAGGTGGCAGCCCCCACTCCGTTGGAAGGACCAGGTGGAAAACGATTTAAACTCCCTTGGTGTGACCAATTGGCGCCAGTTGGCGGAGCGAAGGAGCGACTGGCGCGCCTTATTGGACGGCCATAACCGTTTAGACGGTTAAGCGCCAATTAAGTAAGTAAGTAAGTATCTCAAAATTTGAGGGACTAGTTTGCGTTCAAACAGACAGTCGGACGGACAGACGGACATGGCTATATCAACTCAGTTCGTCGCCCTGATCAATTCGGTATACTTAATGGTGAGTCTATCTTCTATATTTCTCAACGTTACAAACATCGGACCAAAGTTAATATACCATTTCATGTTCATGAAAGGTATAATAAAACTTTAGTGTCACACAGGGTAATTCGTTTTTATTCAATAACATTTTGTGTCTCCAAACGTCCGTAGATTTTTGGTATTTCTCGTCTGCTTAACATCAAACACTTTTCAATTTGTTTTGATACATCCTGCTTTTCAAAAGATTTGATCTGATGTTGTCATGGTGCGAGCGGTTCTCGATTTGTTCGAGAATTTCGCGCTGAAATCATTAATTTAATGCTTTCAGACCTCTATCAACCTTTACATTTTTTTTTATCCTCGAAACTCATTTTCCTTCTTTATGGGTTTACACCCATTTCGAAAACACTATATTGAAATTTCGTATCAAGTATTTTATTTGTCTACTTTTGTTGCGATGCGTTACTACAAATTAGTAACCGGCTATACGCGACTTATCTTACAATTCAATGCAATTGTAAAAACGTGTGCCAAGTTTAAAAACGTGGTATTTGATAAGTTGTACAAAAACCAAAAGTAACAAATTCGTAAAATATATCTAGCGCAAAAAGACGACTATAAACATTTGTAGCTCGTATAAATGGTCCGTGTATCTAAGTTAATGGGTACATATTCTGTTAATCTAGTTTTTGTTCTTTTTTTTTCTTATTTTGCTTTTCAGTTTAAGATGTTTGGCTGGCATTTTAAATAAGTTTCACTATTTACTAGTAACCACGATGACTCTTTTTATCTATGAAGCAGCAAGGTCAGTGCAATACTCTTTGTACATACATACATACATAGATAGAGCTTAATAATTTACTTGTAGTTTCTGATAATTAACAAAACATTCAAATTGTATTCGATTTCGTGGAATTTCAAAGAAATGATTTGTTCACGTCTTCAAATCAGAACACATGTATTTCATATAGATAACAGAAGCTACTGTAGTTTAATGTTGAGTACTTTTCAGACGAACAAGACGCTACGATTATTGCTGGTGTATCGGCAAATACATTTCAACAAAATGCTATGAAGTTCTAGCGGAGCTCCATTGCTTGCTCGCAACAGTACTAGTCCGACTGAAACGGAGACAAGTTCTTTGATCCCTTGATTCTGTTGTTCTCAACTTCCTAACTCTGTTCTCTTAAAGATGTTTGGAGTATGGCCATATGACGTGAAAGAAAGCAAAAGTTTGAGGTGATCAGCTAATGAGTTGCACCTTACTTACTGCCTTTTACTGAACCTCTCATTTTGAGAGATGTTACATTGTGGAAGTTGCAACACTCCGACTGCGGTTTAAGGCAAATTAATTGCAAACCTGGAAGTTAGTGCCATTTGATTTAAAAGATGCACGCGTATGTCTATTCTAAGCTTTTATAGAAGGAATCTTTGGTGGGATCGTTTCAATCCACGCCGGAATATTGGAAGTGATGAGAGATTTCCGATTTGATAGAGAGAGAGCTCCAATTTGATAGACGATCGAGGCGAGAGGTTTTTGGGGATTATTTTTGTTGTCGCCAGTCCTTCAACGGTTTTAGATGCGGTACGTTTTTGTTTTTTTTTCGTACTAGTTTCCGATGTTCCAAAATGCAGCGGATCCCTGCTTGCCTTCGAGCAATCCTCCCAATTTAGGAAGCCAAATATGCAAGAAATATTGCCATCGATACCCACAGATTCAAACAAACCCCTGAAAAATGAAGAACGATCATAGTTCTTAACTAATAAATTCTCACACCAAAAGTGCAAAGCCTTCGAAATATGGATGTAGACGCAACATCGATGCAGACCTGGCTTAACCCAAAATAAAACGTTTGAAAACAGCTACAATTTCGCTTTTAGACATAAAAGACTAATAAAGTAAAATCGCAGAAGTGATGCCAAAGTTTGTAATTCAAAATTCCAGCAACTTAACTGGGTTGAGAGGCGTGTGAAATGAAAATAAAAGTAAGAAACGAATGAAAATAATTGAGTGTACACTGGTATGTAAAAATGACACCCACGGGTAAAAAAATAGCAACAAAAATGTGTTTAAAATTAGCTCACTTGTTTTCTTCCTGTTTTAATTTTCGTGAATGAATAAATTATATCAAAAAAAAATTTTGCAAGTCCATTTCAAAAATATTTTCGAAAAAAATTGAAGAATTGTTTTAAAATCTTCATGAAAATTGAAAACATTTTATTTTATTATTGATTTTTTACAATTTTTACCCGAATAATGTTTTAAATTTTATTCGATACGAAGCATAGTTGTACAAATTGTAAAAAATTAATGCGAATTTTGAGAATTAAAGCTCGTACCATATGCATTCCCTAAAGTGTTCTAGAATTCTAAATAAAAATTCGGAGATTTTAATTTTTAAAAACAACCCGAATTTTCGAATATTGTTGAAAACAGATTTCAATTTAAAGTCAATTCAAAAAATAATATTAAAACTTACTAAAAACTGTGACACATTTTTTATCCATGAGCATTTAAATATTAGGTAACTGTGACAAGAATGGTATAACTTAATTTTTCATAAATGGAAGCAGAGCGTGTGTTATAAATTATAGAGGAATAGCCAAAGTCAACACTATTCCTAAGCTATTCGAATTGATTATCACAAAACATGCTTTTAGAGTATCTTCATTAATTGACTTTTCACAGCATGGCTTTTGCAAGGGTAAATCAACGGTGTCCAACTTGCTCGAGTTTACAAACTTTGTATCCAACAGTTTTAAGACTAATTGTGAAGTTGATGTTATTTATACTGATTTTAGTAAGGCATTTGATAAAGTTTCTCATTCTATACTTTTACTCAAACTTGATCGGTTAGGTTTCCTCCTTTGTTTCTATCTTGGGTTTCTTCTTATGTGAAGAAAAGAAAACAAACAGTTATATTTAACAATTGTCGGTCTCGGTTCATAAACGTAACTTCTGGTGTTCCTCAAGGCAGCCATCTTGGTCCGGTTTTGTTCCTGTTGTTCATTAATGACCTTCCTAGTGTTTTGAAGAGCTGCGAGCTGTTGATGTACGCTGATGATGTCAAACTTGTAATGCCTATCCGCTCACCCGTGGATAGGGCATGTTTTCAGGCTGATCTGAATAGTCTTGATGACTGGTGTAATGTAAACGCCATGTCACTAAACCTACCTAAATGTAAGTTCATGTGTTTTACAAGGAAGTCCTTCCAGTCCCATAATTATGTTATTGGCGACTATGTAATCAAGCAAGTCACTAAGTTTATTGATTTAGGCGTTACTATGGACCCAAAACTCGATTTTAAACTTCATATTGAATCTTGCGTGAATAGCGCTAAAGGTACTTTGGCTTTTGTTAAACGTTGATCTAAAGAATTTAATGACCCATACGTTACAAAAACTCTTTTTACATCATTGGTCAGACCTACTTTGGAATATGCTTCAATAATTTGGAATCCGCGTTATCAGGTTCATTCTGACAAGCTGGAATCGGTCCAGAAACAATTTTTGCTTTTCGCTTTAAAACACTTACCATGGGATCCTTCTAAAAATCTTCCCCCCTATTGCAGCGGGTTAAAACTAATACAGCTGCCCACATTGCAGAGCCGCAGGGAGTTGCTTGGAGTCTTATTTATTGTTAAATTAATAAGAGGGTCAATAAATAGTCCATTTTTGCTTGGCGAAATTAAGTTTAACGTTTCTATAGGCCATCTAGACATTTTCAATCAATTTTTGTAGCTACATGCAGGTCGAATTATGAAATGCACGAACCACTTCACTGTTTATGTCGTGATTTTAATAAACACTGTAAAAATTTAGACGTCTGCGACTCGTTTCTTGGTATTAAAAAATACCTTTTAACTACTTTAAATTTGTAATTCGAAATGAAGCAAAGAACGCTAAACCGTGATATACTGTTCAACCCTCTGTTTCAAATTTGAAGTACCAGTTACTTGAAACTGGTTTGCAAAATTTGCGTTGTGATCATTATTTTTATATGTATGTAATGAAATTCTGTATAAATTCTATTCTGTATATATTTTATCTACTACTAATTTGCTTTATTGTCAATTTCATAAATTATTATTTACTAGCTCCTTCATGAGTACATTTTAACACATTTACACCATTTTATCTTTTGCTTACTTCTAAGTCTTTAATTGAAATTGTCAAGCGTTTGGTCAATACTGTTTACATATTACTTTAAAATTGATGACTGCTTATGTTGTTTATATCATGTATTACATCTGAGATTTAAGTGTCGGTATACTTGGTCTGCATAATTGTTTAATTTGTAGACTGATAAATAAATAAATAAATAACAACAATTTCAAAGTTTTTGAATACATAAACCATACATTTTACATTTAACTGTTGGCGCTAAATGTAGGAACAGATGGAAAGGATATTACTTGTGTGAGCTAAGCGTTCTCTGAGTGTTTTATATTTGGTCTAGAAAACGTGAAATATTTTCTACGTGTGCTAAGCTTCCTAGACCGAGAGAATCGCCATAGTTTATCATTTTTTTAATTAACGAAAATAAAAAAGAAGAAAATAAGTAATCAAGGAGTTGATAAGCGCGATACATAGCTTTATAGCTTCAAAGCTTCCGCAACCCAATTGTCAACCTCACCTACGCGAGGGGAATCCTGTTACAAATATAAATGCATCATGCACATATTTAGCAGGTGAGGCTCTGGCGACCCCAAGTTCCTTATGGAACTAGGGGGTGGGGAGGGCGTTATGGCTTAGAAGATTTAATGTGGTCATATAAATCGTTCCCGAAATGGTCGGGCTAGTACCTTAATGGTGTTTTGTTGCCGGAACGTACCGGATATATATCCGGCAAAAGGTCATCAACATCGATAACACTCCCCAAAGCCTTCGGGGAGTATCTTTATCGTTAAATACAACAACAACAAGAAAATAAGTAACGCATACAATTTCCTAATATTTCTTGCTGCTATTTTTTATTCTGAGGTGTATATACATACATGCAAACACATACATACATATATATATATATATATATATATATATAGAATATATAAAACATTTATAGTAAAATTGTGGCTTAGTGCTTAATGCTTCGTACTTCACTTTAAGGTAATTTATATTTCTTGTAAGTTACAAAGCCAAATTTAAAAGTGAAACTTCATATTAATGTGAGCTTGAATTGTAGCTTAGTATGTTGCAAGTATTGTTATTGTTGTAGCAACGCAATAGGAATATTAAATAATAAAGTTTAGTGGAGCAAAAGAAATACAAGTTTAAACGCAAAACTGGCGGAAGATAAGCACCAGTTGCTGCAACAAATATGTAAATGACAACTAAGACATAATGAAGCCTGCCTTCGCTTCTACTTTTGGTGGTTATATAGCGCATAAACACCGAAAAGGTTCATTTAGCTCGAAATTCGTTCTACATTGTTTTAGCAGAAGAGATTTGAAGTGTCTCGACGTCCGAGAGGGAACACAAAAATTCACTTCGTTCAGAAGGAATGGGCTTGAAATTGATCCATTTAAAAGTTTTATCATAAATATTGCACCTAGCATTTCCCTTCTGCTAGCTATGTTAGGCCCGGTTTTTCAGTAGTTGGTTAAGCTAAGCTTAAACTAAGCTTGCTTAAACTCTCACAGTTTAAGGCCGCCATTGGGTTATGCTTTTTTGTGCGGCAACATTGGTTTTTATTTTTATCTAGATAATTTGTAGATACGGCAACAGCTGCATTTTGTTTACCCAACAAACAAATCCAACATCATTATTTAATTATTCTTAGACCATATAGTTCTTGATTTGATACCCAATTTCATTCTCCAATCACTATCCAACCTTTGAGAAATTTTGTTTTCGATTTGATCTCAGACGTCATTAATATTTTCCAATTAATATCCCAATTTCGAGAGATCTTGAGAAATGTACAGGTCTCAAATGAATATTCAACAAGTTTGTCCAACAACATCATGAGTCATGAATGCCCAGTTTATTTAAGGAAACTTAAGCTGGAAAGACAACGCGTGGGCTTTTAGCCACCAAAACTAGCTGATCGGGGGATAAAAGCTTTTAACTTACAGTGCATTTACCTAAATATTTGTAGTTTTCTAGCCAACAAACCTGAACTCGAAAGAGTTATAGAAGAGTTAGATCCGGACATCGTTCGCGATGAGGCAAATGGTGAATTTCAATACAAGGATTGCTGAGAGGTCCCAAACGAGAATAGATCTACTATATGCAAATGCTGATGTACTGTCCTGTACTAATCTTGAAAATCACAGAATTTCTGATCACGAAACCATTTCATTTGCTTTCAAAGTGTGTAATTCAAATCCTCTGCAGAGAATGATACCCACAATGTGTTGGAAGAATTATTCTGCTGATAACCTCATTTACTTATTAAGAAACTATGATTTCAGCGTATTAAAAAATATGCATCTCAATGACTCGGTTGAATATATAAATACCTGCTTATCACACTGCATGGGTTTATTAACATCAGAACAAGACAGGATAGTGAGGTTGAGAAATAAGTGGTACGATCATGAACTGACCGAAATTAACAAATTAAAAATCCAATTGCACTCACAAGCTAGAAGATCTGGTGAATTTTCGGAATATAATACGGTTGCGAAGTATTATAAGAAACTAATCAAAATTAAAAAAATTAAGTATATGGAGAAAAATATTGCCTTAAATTCTTCTGATAGGAAATTAATGTGGAAACACCTCAAGCAAGCAGTAAACTTAACTGAGGTGCGTGACAATATCCTGACAGTGATTGTAAATGGTATAAGATATGAAACACCCGAGGATATAGCTCAAGCATTGAATTCCTTCTTTGTTGATAGTATTGGTGACATAAATCGAGAAATCGAAACTTTGGATAGTGGCGACAGTGTGCAATACACGGTTAGCACATGTCTGAAATTCCAAAAGTTATGGTTGATGATGTCATATTGGTAGCTAAAAGGTTAAAAAATAAAATCGGAGGAACAAATTTACTATCAGAAGGAGTAATTAAGGATTCGGTGTCTTACATGGGACATTTCTATGCGGATATCATAAATAAATCATTAGTAGAGGGAATAGTGCCTGACGCATGGAAAATATCAACAATAGTGCCAATAAAGAAGGTAAAAAATTCATTAAAGGCAGAAGATCTGAGACCGATCAACACGTTGCCGAATATCGAAAAAATTCTAGAAACAGTAGTAAAAGATCAGCTCATAAGTTACTTGGAAATAAATAAAATACTAATTAAAGAACAATCCGGTTTCAGAGAAGGCCACTCTTGTGAAACGGCTTTAAATTATGTAATATCGAGTTGGAAAGAAGAACTAAATCAAAAGAAAAGTATACTTGCGGTTTTTATCGACTTGAAGAGAGCATTTGAAACTATAGACAGAAATATAATGATTACAAAATTAGAAAAAAATTGGAATTAGGGGCAACGAGCTGCAGTGGTTTCAGAGCTTTTTATGTAACCGAAGACAAAAAACAGCCATTGAGTCGGTTGTCTCGGAAGAGGTATTGACAGGAATTAGATTGCCACAAGGATCGGTTTTGGCACCGGTCCTATTTAACATATATATAAATGATATATCTTCGGCGCTAAAACATAGTAAAATAAGGCTGTTTGCGGATGACGCACTGCTCGAAGTAAGTGAACTTGATATCATGTTAGCTAGGAGCAAAATGCAGGAAGATATGAACACCCTATACAAGTGGCTTTGTAACAATAAGCTTAAACTTAATGTTAATAAAACCCATTTTATGGTCATAGGAATTAGGCTTTGTACAATAAGCTTAAACTTAATGTTAATAAAACCCATTTTATGGTCATATCTGGAGCGATGAATAAGGAATCTTGTAATATCGAGCTAAAAATAATGAACTCAAACATTAACGAAGTTAAAACTTTCAAGTACTTAGGGGTTCAGATTGATAATAAATTAAAATTTAATTATCATATTGATTATATAGTTGCCAAAATAGGCAAGAAAATTGGTTTTTGGAAAAGGTCATGCAAATTTATCAGTAGAAAATACAAACTGAAAGTGTATAAATCCATCATAGAGCCGCATTTCATATATTGTCCCACAATATTCTTTATGGCCAATGTAACTCAGGTAGATAAGCTACAAGTTATGCAAAATAAAGCTATGAGATTTATATTAAACATGAGGTATGATACTCCCATTAATAACATGATAGAATCACTAAACTGGTTGAGTATAAAACAGCTCATATTCTACCACAGTACGAAATTTGTATTTAATATTAAGCGCGGTAAATTACCAACATACCTCAGCGAAAAGCTTAGATATGTAAATGATGCACATTCATACGTAATCAGAGAAAACAATAATTTTAGATTACCTCTTTTCAAAACAGAAGTGGACAAGCAAAATATATTTTATAAGGGCCTGAAATATTTCAATGAACTTCCTAATCACATAAAAAGTAGTAATAACTTCAATACCTTTAAAAAAAGTTTATTGGAGCATTGTAAAACCCTTCCAATAAGATAAAGTTTTTTTTTCTTTTATGTTTTACATGACATACCGATACTGGAGCGCGAAAAGGGAATGGTAATACTGGTAGCAGCAAAATACAATGCACCCGGCCCTAAGGAAAAGAAAATCAGTCGCCACCTGTAACTCCAGACAGTTCCAACAACAAATGTCGCTGGAATTCGGTATTTTCAGCCTATATTTACTGTTGCTGATCGGGATCACTCGCATTCCGACAGCATTAATATAACAATAAAATTATATGATGTGTAACCAAAATAAGGTCAAACAAAAGTTGGAGCAGGGGGATTGGAAACACGTCCTTTTCAACCTCCCAATATATTTTGAGATGTGCTGATCGGAATCTTCATGCGTTCCGACAGCGTCTTTACTAAACAAAGTTGAGGGGTGATTGGGTACACTTCAATTTCCAACATCCAAAGACATGTTTAGCTGTGTTGATCGGAGACCAATACATTCCGACAGCTTAAAATACAAATATAATTGAAAAATATAATGATGTGTATTGGAATATAAGTTCCAAATTTTGTTGCCTTAAGCTGGGAGCCCTGGAGGATTGGAAACGCGTCCTTTCCAACCTTCCTTAAATGACTGGCTCCCAGACTCGTCCGTTTGTTACGCCAGTAAATATGCTGATCGGAATCACATGGCATTCCAACAGCATATTCAATAGAAATAAATGATATAATAATGAATTGTACTTAGTAGTTTAAGTTTTAGGCCTCAACCGTAATATAAATATAATAATAAATAAATTAAATTAAATTAAATTAAAAATATCCTGGATTGGATATCGAGTTGAGGCGAAGTTGAAAATAAATCTCCAAGGTGGTACCACCAAAGCAAATAGCTATTTATTGTGAGAAATTATCACGTAATTGATAGCAGTATGGAGGCGTAAGTAACCAAAAATAAATTATATAGGCGGCCGCCGTGATATGATGGTAGAGTGCTCCGCCTACCACACCGAAGATCCTGGGTTCATGCCCCGTGCAAAGCAACATCAAAATTTTAGAAACAAGGTTTTTCAATTAGAACCCACTTTTTCTAAGCGGGATTGCCCATCGGCAGTGTTTCGCAAGCACTCCGTTTGTATTTCTGCCATGAAAAGCTATCAGTGAAAACTAATCTGCCTTGCAGATGCCGTTCGTCGGTATAAAACAAGTAAATCCCGTCCGGCCAATTTGAAGGAAAAATTAAAAGGAGCACGACGCAAATTGGAAGAGAAGCTCTGCCCAAAATCTCTTCGGAGGTTAGCGTGTCACATTTATTATTTTTTAAATTATATAAATTTCATTTTATTTTCGTGAAAAAACTGTAGTATGGAATCTTACATTTGAGTCCAGTTAAAGAACCACAAGTTGTTAATTAAATTTGTTCGACTTAAGTATTTAGCATTTTTTTGCTTTATAAAAAATTACCTCTTTTACTGAGTACGCTATGATTCTCGAGTTGAGCCACTGTTTCGAAACAACTCTTGAGATTTTAGAAGTATGGGTAGTTATCAACATGAGCTCTAATGGTACTCAAGCCTAAATGCTTGTTAGGTATATTCGACGCCATTTCGAACGAACGGAAATCACCGATAGGTTAACTAGAGTTTAACCCAGCCAAGTCGACCGCTTAAGCTCAGCTCAACTTCAGTTAAAGTAGACTGAAAAACTGCAGAATAAGTTTAAGCGTAGTTTAACTGACAAACTGAGTTGAACTTGTACTGAAAAACCGGGCTGTTGTTGTTGTTGTAGCGATAAGGTTGCTCCCCGAAGGCTTTGGGGAGTGTTATCGATGTGATGGCCCTTTGCCGGATACAGATCCGGTACGCTCCGGTACCACAGCACAATTAAGGTGCTAGCCCGACCATATCGGGAACGATTTATGTGGCCACATTAAACCTTCAGGCCATCACCTCCCTCCCCACCCAAAGTTCCATGAGGAGCTTGGGGTCGCCAGAGCCTCGTCTGTTAGTGAAACAGGATTCGCCGCGGATAGGTGAGGTTGACAATTGGGTTTTGAGAAGCTATATATTGCGCTGGCAACCTGAAGGGTTGCGCTACACACCCCTTGAATCTGGTATTTTAGTCGCCTCTTACGGCAGGCATACCTACCGCGGGTATATTCTGATCCCCTTACCCGCTGGGGGCGAAACCGGGCCTTAGACTTTAGTTTTAGTCCTTATTTAGCCATTGTTGAATTTGCAGATGGTGGTAATAAAGCTCAGGTAACGACTTTTGGCTATGATAGAGGAATGAACGGGCCCAGCGGTAAATGTTCGCATGACAGTTGAGATAGTAGCGGGGATACCGAAATTGTATTCTACCAAGGACTATCAAACCGATAACACTTCCCATAAGCTTCTGTTAACTGCGATTCGAAATGAGGGATAGCCATCATCCGGGGGCAAAGATCCTGAGCCAGATAAATAATTTTGCATGTAAATGCAACAACAACGATTTGAGCCAGATAAATCCAGATAGAAGTCTGGTTCAATTTGTGAGCCAGATAATTTGTTAATTACTTGTCTTTAGTTTGGCAACACTGCCTTTAATAAACCTAATTTTTCAAAAATAGATGTCGCTGCTTAGCCTTTCGCCGTGTGAGTTAAATGAAAAACAGCGGCGACATCTACCTATCACATTTCACGTGTGCGAAAATATCCCGACCTCTGCTTCTCAAGTTTCTCAATGATGTTGTTGTAGCAATGCTTCGCCCCATCTAACAGCCGCGACCGATCACAAATTGTCATCAATATCCTCTAACGGGAGTCCAAAGAAACTTGCTGTTTCAACAGGGGTGGACCATAAGGAAAGGGAGTGTTAGAGGCGTTGGTTCCACATTACAATTAAAGAGATGGTTGGTGTCATGTGGGGACACATTGCAAGCGGGGCATACATTTTGTATGTCGGGGTTGATTCTGGATAGGTAAGAGTTTAACCTGTTACAGTATCCAGAACGAAATTGAGCAAGAGTGACACGCGTTTCCCTGGGGAGTATGCGTTCCTCTTCCGCGAGTTTTGGTAACTTTTCTTTGAGTATTGTATTCACCGGGCAATTCCCGGCATAAAGGTCAGACGCCTGTTTATGGAATTCACCAAGGACCTGCTTGTGTTTTTTCGCTTCATACGGCTGGGTTCTCAGGTGCCGTATTTCCTCAAAATGCTTACGGAGATGACTCCTTAAGCCCCAAGGCGGTGCTGGTTCATCAATCAGATGTCTGTTGGGATGCTCAGGTTTCTGGGTATTCAACAGGAACTGTTTGGTCAGCATCTCATTTCTCTCCCTGATGGGGAGTATTCTCGCCTCATTATGCAGATGGTGTTCTGGGGACATAAGAAGACAGCCCGTGGCAATTCTGAGAGCAGTATTTCGGCAGGCCTTTAGCTTATTCCAGTGGGTAATTTTTAGGCTTGGCGACCATATGGGTGACGCGTAGCACGTAATCGGCTGGCTAATTGCGTTGTATGTAGTCATGAGCGTTTCTTTATCTTTTCCCCAGGTACTGCCAGCGAGGGATTTGAGGATTTTGTTACGGCTCTGAATTCTCGGAACAAGTGCGGCTGCGTGCTCACCAAAATGTAGATCCTGATCAAACGTCACACCCAAGATTTTGGGGTGTAGGACAGTCGGTAGCGTAGTGCCATCGACGTGGATGTTCAAAATGGTCGACATTTGGGACGTCCATGTTGTAAATAAGGTCGCGGAAGATTTAGTCGGTGATGATGCCAGGTTTCGCGAGGCGAAAAAACTGGAGAGATCAGGGAGGTAGCCGTTTATTTTATTGCATAGCTCATCTCTCAATGATCCAGATCATTCCTGTGAGAATTGGGCGTGATCCGGAGCTGTAAAACTCACTGGATGACGGCTGTCATCGGAACATTAGAGACGGATATGGCACCCAAGCAAGCAATTCTGAAAAGAAACCATAAGAAAACAGACAGAAAAACAAATAATAGAAGCACGGGTTGTATTGTAAATGAGGCCCAAATCATTATTGACGCTTTCAAATACCGCTACCGATTCACTAAAGTAGCTAACGGCTGATGGTGGAAGAATGATACAGGCGGACTGGCAACTAACCGCTTACAAAGGGATATTGCGGGAGCTAAGAGAACATTAATAGCAATTTCTATGAATGAATAGGGACACGAATTTCGATTTGATACTTTGCTATGTCGATACTTTTGACGTTCGATACCGATGCTTTATATTCGATACTTTTATGGCGAAACTTTTTGGCCTCGAGTATTTCAACCATCATGTCGAATTTTCGGAAAAAAGTTGCGCTATTCATGCAAGAAACGAGCTAAATGACCAAATTGTTTGAATGTTTTTTCCCTTTCTCGCGTGGAAGATTTTGGAGGTAACTGATACGTCATTCCTGTCACGAATTTATGGGTTAAGCAGATACAATGCGTCACTTACTTGGCAGACAAGGAAGAAACTCTCCTTCTTATTTTAATGGTAAACGCTATATAGGCAACGTATCAGTCGCCGGATTCCTCATGCTTTGCCAATTTTTCACTTTTGACATACGTCAGCCACGCCTTATATCTTGCACTTTATGTATTTGCCATTTTTAAGGAATGATTTTAGTTGAATAGCTTTGATAGTAGAATCTACAATTTTATTGCTAAATAAAGTATTAACGTCTGTCGCCACGTACGCACTGTACAAAATGGCTTACGGCGCGACGGTGACGGATCGTATCTGCTGAGCGCATTACATAGAACGCTTATCTCGGTGCTTCGCTTTGAGAAATGATTTAAGTGTAAAGTAAACCGAACCGAAAAAATTAGAGCCCTTGTGTCAAAGATAAAAACTCTTGGCAGACCGTATTTTTTAAACCCGGCCCTATTCTATATGAATTTGACACATCCAAAAATATGTTGAGATCTCGTTCGCAGCGCATTTTTCATCTGCACATTTGTATCATGATGGAATTATAGAAAGTGGCGCATGTGTGTCACTGATGACCTGATACGAAACTTTTATTCTCTCTCAATTCGTTTCCAGGAATGGGGCTCGAAATCAGCTGTCTGTTCATTCAATTGTAAACAAAAGTTCATTCGTTGTAAACAAAAGTTCATTCGTTTCCAAGAATGGGGTCAGAAGTCAGATGGCTATAGAGTTGCCTAAATTACGCAAAAAAAATTCTCCAAGAAATCCGTTCGGTTTCATTATTTTCAAATAAATCAGCAAGTAAGCTGATAAAAAACTTATTAAAATTTATAAAAAAGGTAAAGTTTTGTAGAAATATTTTGTGGTAGATAAGTGAAAAAATATGAAATAATATATTTCAATTGCGTTGCTTTGCTTTGTTGCTCTGGCACCGCCATAAGATAACAATAAGCGGCTAGTCCCTTTTTTCACTTTGATGCGACCAAAACGTTTATGTGCATACATATGTATATCCACATACAATAAAAAACGCAAAAAATGTATAAGAAATTACGAAATTATATCACTTGGTGAAGTATCTGCGTTGTCGTCCGCAAAAGGCTGTTAATTAAACATGTTGCGTTAACCTATACGTATACCTACAATTTATCTCAGCTGTCAAAAATGGAATGTCGCAACGCTCCACAAAAACATGGCCTTTATGCATCCATTTACATCAATGCGAAGACTACGAAGCTGACTTTTATATCAATCGAAAGTTGCTACCAAACTCCGTTTCGTGTGCAGCCCTTCGATGAAAGGTATTGTCACTGATAAATTTTCCACAGGCACAGAGTTATTTTTTTCTTCGGATTTGTAATTCTGACAAAAATTCGAGTTTTTTGATATCCCATTTGACAATCTTGAGTAAATTTTCGGTGAAAATCATAAATTAAACCTTTACCATGTAAAATACCCAAAAGTTATTCTGAAATGCCCCAATTTGGTTTTGAGCATGATGGCATCTATGGCAAATGTTATAAAAAATGGACATTTTCACGCGCTCTCAGAGAGCGAGAAGTTTCATATCAGGTTATCAGTGATGTGTGTGAATTGTGCATTTGTATTGTATTTTTTGGATAATCGATTTTTTCGATTCGATTCTCAAAAAAAAATCGATTAAATCGAGCTGAAAATAGTTGATTGCTGCTGATTGTTATTCACTGGTTCCTCCCATCGGAGTGAGATGGATATTGTATTCGATTATTATCGATATATTGTAAATATATCATGCTGTGTTTTTTTCAGATATTCCAATTTTGTGCGCAGATATTTCTTCAGTAAGTCCTGCCTTCTCTGAAATGTGAGCTTAGAATTCACAAGAAAAACAACTTTTCTATTAATCTCGTCATCATAGCTGCGATATCGAGAGTCGATGGCAGTCAAGAGAAAAATCGTGCCGATGAATTATGGCCATCTCCGCCGAACCACCCAATAGGTCTTGTTATGGGAATTCATGAAAAGTTTCGGCACAGAAGGTGTTCCTACATTCCGGTCTTGTCTTTTCGCGCGAGCGGTCGTTCGGGTCATCCTCTACTCAACGTCAATTTTCGGGCTTTTTGCGTTGAGTGAAAAATTAAAATAGGCCACAAGGTTGGCTTCTGCGCTGCCCTCGGGCGTTTTGGCGGAGTTAGGAGATGCGTTGCCTCCCTGACCTGGAGTTGGGGTGGTTTCTGGAGCTCCTAACAGGAATCAAAAACTTTTGCATATTTAATAACTGGCGTGGCGCCATGAAAGCCAATTCGCTTTAAATACATACATAATTGATCGTAACGGGTCGCGAAAGACACTTGGCAACAGGGCCACTGAAAATTAATGTTCATATACATACATACTTATGAAAATAAAATTCTTGAAAATAAACGGGACAATTTAACGGAGTGTATATACTGATGCTGAAAAAGCATGCTCGATTTACATTTTATGCAGTGTCATTGCATACATCTAACTGCAAATCTTATTGCAAAAAGACAAAAAGAACAAATAACGGGATTGAAAATACCCTTATTATATACTAATATAACGAAAAATAATTAACCTAATTGGACAAAAACCAACAATTGAATGGATAATTGATACCTAAAGTCAAATTGAAAAAAATAAGACAAATTGAATATAACTTTGCGTGACGCCAAGTAAAAACCGAATAAATACCAGATCGCAAGCTGCTATACATGGTTCTGGCCAGTTGGTATTACCATTGTGTACTAGTGGAGCCAAAATTACATACATACTTTGGAAAGTTAATCCAGAAATTAATCATCTTATGCATTGGGGGCGGGGGGGGGGGGGGGGGGGGTGTGGGGTTGGGGGTGTGGCGGGGGGGTGGTGGGGTGGGGTGGGTGGGTCGGGGCGAGGGTTGTGGTGTTGGGGGGGGGGGGGGGGGCGGGGGGGGGGTGGGGGTGGTGGGGGGTAGCGGGGGGTTGCGGGGGGGGGGGGGGGGGGGGGGCGGGGGGGGGGGGTGGGGGGCGGGGGGTGGGGGGGGGGGGGGTGGGGGGGGGCGGTGGGAAAGGGTGAGGGGGGGAGAGGGGGGGGGGGGGGGGGTGGTGGGGGGGGGTGGGAGTTTTGTTTGGTTGATTTGGGGGGGGGTTTGGGGTTGTTTTGGTGTTGGGGGTGGGGTGGGGGGGGGTGGGGGGTGTTGGTGGGTTGGGTGGGAGTGGTGTGGTGGTGGTTGGTGGTAGGGGGGGGTGTTGTTGGGTATGTGTTGTTGGGTTGTGGGTGGGTTATCGTGTGTTGTGGGGGTTGCTGGTGTGTTTGGTGTGTGGGTGGGTAGGGTGTGTGGAGCGGTGGGGTAAGGGGGTGGTGTGGTGGGGTGGGTAGGGTTGTGTGTGTTTGGTTTAGGGGTTGTTTTTTGTGGTTGTGTGTGGGTTGTTGTGTTTTTTGGGGGGGGGTTGGTGGTGTGGGGGTGGTGGGTGTTTGTCGTTTGTTTTTGGGTTGGGTTTTTTTGGTGTGGTTTCTTGTGTGGGGGGGTTGGGGTGGGTGGTTTGGTGTGGGGGTGGTGTGTGTTGGGGGTGTGTGGTGTTGGTTGTGGGTGCGTGTGTGGGGGGGTGTGTGGTGGGTTGTTGTGGTGTTGGGTTGGGGTGGGGTATGTTGTGTGTGTTTTTGGTGTAGTGGGGTTTGGTGTGTGTTGGGTCGTGTGGTGGTGGGTTGTGGGTGGTGGGTGGGTGGGGTGTTCGGTGGGGTTTTGGGTGGGGGGGGTGTCAGGGGGATGGGTGGCGTTGTGTGGGGGTTGTGTTGGGGGGGGGGGTGGTGGGTGGGGTGGGTTGTGTGGTGTTTTGTTGGTTTCGTTGGTGGGAGGTCGTTTGTTTGTGGGTTGGTGGGGTGGGTGTGGGGGGGTGTGTGGCTGGGGGGTTGGTGTGGGGGTTGGTGGTTGTTGTTTTTGGTGGGGGTGGTTTTGGGGGGGTGGTTTGTGTGGGGGGGGGGGGGGGGGGGAAGTGCGTGGGGGGGGGTTGGGGTTGGTTGGTGGTGGGGGGCGGGTGTGGTTTGGGGAATGGGTTAAAGTTGTTGTTTGTTTGTGGTTTGTTGTGTGTTTGTGTTGCGGTTTTTGTTTTTTCTAAGGATGCTCCACTCATCGCTTCTCAGTCGATGCTCGAAAGATTTCTGTCATTTAAGGTGAAAACCTATCCTTAATACCACATATGTCGCTGTTACGTGATATCAGTGATTTTTTTTTTTTGTGAGTTTTAGATATATTTGGCGGTTAGTGTACTGTTGTTGATTTGGTAGAGATGTAATTGATTTTGGGGGTGGGAGTGGGGTATTCTGCGGGCGGGATTTTGCCGCTGCCCCAGAGTGTGTCTTTTGATATCCCGCTCGGCTCCCTCCTCGCCGACACTCCACCACCTCTTTGCTCTCCCCCGCCTGCGCCCCGCCCTGATATTGCGCGTGTGTTCTGGCGCTCGGCGCTGGTGGGCGGGGGGGCGTGGGGGGTGGTCGCGGCCCGGTGGAGGTGGGGCGGGCGGGTGGGAGGGTGTGGGGGAGAGGTGGGGGGGGGGGGGGTGGGGGGGCGTGGGGGGGGTGGAGGGGGGGGAAAGGGAGGTGGGGTGGGGGGGGGATGGGAGGGGGGGGAAGTGGGGATAGGGGGGGGGAAGGGGGAGGGGGGGGGGGGGGGGGGGGGGGGGGGGGGGGTGGGGGGTGGGGGGGGGGGAGGGGGGGGGGGGGGGGGGGTGGGGGTGGGGGGGGGTGGGGGGAGGGTGGGGGGGGGGGGTGG
>JARSSU010006651.1:0-16776 GCA_029619165.1 Eurosta solidaginis
AGCAGCCTAATTTTAGCAGCTGACGTAAATTTAGTTGCGGAACATGATTGAAATACATAATAAAATAATTTAAAAAAAATTTTAAGGTTAACGGTTTTATTGAAAACAATACTTACATGAAGTAATAATAATACTAAAAGCTAGAAAATAATTAGGTAGGTCCTAGGTACTATCATCACACTCCTCATCAATCTAGGGCGTTGATCAGACAATTAAATAAAAGCGTTGGGCGCGTGAAATTTCTAAAAATGTGAGGCGTAGCATAACCTGATTAAGGTTCAGTTGGTCTTATATATGACTATCAATAGAAATTTGACGCGTCCAACGCTTTTATTTAATTGTCTGATCAACGCCCTAGATTGATGAGGAGTGTGATGACTAGTACCTAGGACCTACCTAATTATTTTCTAGCTTTTCGTATTATTATTACTTCATGTTAGTATTGTTTTCAATAAAACCGTTAAACTTAAAAATTTTTTTTTAAATTATTTTATTTTCAAGTTTTTAGTTTTATTTAATTGCCTATTATTTCTTATTCTATTTCAGTTCATTTAGTGACTTATTATTACAAGGACTCTTTCCTGACAATTTGTTACAACCTAAGTCCTCAATACATAATCCTTCCAAAGACTTTACTCGACTCTGCGCCACGTATGCTTGTCCCTCCTCCAACTACAAAATATTTTGATGTCACTTCTACTGGACGGTATGCAATATTTGTTCCAAATATGAGCCAAATCGGTCATCATAGGTCGCTTTCTATTCATGTATGCTATATGTATTATGTGTTCCAAATATAGGCAAAATCGGACCACAAATACGATTTTTGTGAATATCTCGATCCTTGCGCCACCTAGCGGTGATTTTTTTTGATAGGTCGCTTTCTATTCTTGCATGTATTATGTGTTCCAAATGAGCCAAATCGGACACAATACGATTTTTTGAATATCTCGATCCTGCGCCACCTAGCGGCGATTTTTTTATAGGTCGCTTTCTATTCTGTATGTATTATGTGTTCCAATATGAGCCAAATCGGACCACAAATACGATTTTGGGAATATCTCGATCCATGCGCCACCTAGCGGCGATTTTTTTCTTATTATTGCATTGTCATCGGGCTCTGAACTATATTCCAAGTTTCAAGCTTGTAGCTTATCGGGAAGTTACTTAAATTTCAATTACAAGATTCGTTAACAACGGCCGTGCGGCCTGCCTGTCAACTCAAGCTAAATAAAACCGTTTAATAAAAAACGAACGATTAGTTCTGCTCTATTGTTTTTACTCTTTTAGCTCCTGTTTTGATTTCTTTAAATATCTGTATCTTTTCATATGGGGAGTTTTGGGCAGCATGAATCACGTCTCTGGCTTAAATTCAATACCCTCCATCAAAATGTTTGACAAAAATGAGTTTTGGATGGTAAAATGATCTCTGATTAAATTTTCAAATAGGATATTGTAACGAATTTACTGCAAATCCTCTTATTCGCAACCTTCTACTAACGTTCGTATCGCTAAACTGTTGAATAATTAACTCCACTATTCAATAATGCAAAATGGCCTTTATTAAAGTTCTTCACAATAACACTACTATTGCTCGCCAGATAGCGTCTAAATCAAACTGATTGTCGCGCCTCTACTGTTGCGGCCTTTTATACTCTGTGATTTCTCGTTTGCATACTCTAGGCTCTTCCAGAATTTACTTAGTTACTGCTATATAATTATAACTACAGATGCACACGTGTATTGCTTCTCATATGCGCGTTTATTTGTGAGCGACACTTCCACAATTATAATTGCATACTTTTAGGAGCATCTCAGATAAGTGCATGTGTCTGTGCGTCTCTTCTCCGCTGCGTGTTCGTACATATGTGTAGACATAATGATTGGCCTATTGATGTGCATACAAGTCACTGCTTAGCATCGCTTAGAGAGACAGTACCCCTCAGTGTTGCTAATATTCGTAACAATATTAATGTCAGCTCTAAGACTTAGCTGAAATCGTATTAAAGAAACATTTTTTCATTGCTATTACGGCTTTAATCGGATAACGTTAGGTGCAATGGTGAAAAGGTGTCGCGATATACATAAACATACCAATATTAGAAGTGTTAATAAAATTTGGATTTAGCCTGGTTCGCCCGTCTGCCCGTACAAAAACTTTTATCAACAATATATATTTATAAAAATAACTTTAATTCGAGCAGCAAAAGCCTCCATCTGACTTTAAACTAAATTAAGCTTAATTTAGAAAAAAAAACTGATTTCAGTACACAACGGGACTTTTCTACCCATTGGCGTACTTCAACTTCATATTACATACTTACATATATGCAAATTACAATGTGGCTGCCAAAAGGTTTTTTCGCCTTCCTAAAAAACGGGTGTTTTGCTTATAGAGGGTATTAAATATAAGCCGATGACATTCATATTTCGCTGGAAAATGTGGTTCTAATTAAAACTACTACATATATGCTAGTATATACCTACATACACACACACCGTCACTGAAGCTTTATTCTTTTGTTCTGTAACGGTACTTAAACGTGATAGAAAGCTATTTCCGTTGTTCTACATATGTAGATTATAAGTCTGTTGCCTATACGTTCGTTCACTTCATATCCGAAGGGAAGTCGTAAAAACTCCATTAGATGAGAGCAAGAAAGCACAGTGACGCGCTTATCATAAGAAGTTTTTTAAATGTTGCTCATACGCTCCGTTGAACCGCAATGAATGCGCAATTATTCATCACTTTCCGCCATCAACAACGTCAGCGTTGTCGTTATTATTCCTACACAAAATCTTTAACTTAATGCTCGTCTGCATGCCTATTTGTTGTTTCTTTCTATGTATGTATGTACTTATATTTGTTATTTTGTTTTGCTTCAGTTGTAGTCGTATTGCCTTCTAAACTTCGAGATTGCGGTATCTAATTTTGTTACACATCTGGGCATGTGGGACTTTCCATGCCAGTATCCTAGGTCCTCTTATCTTCATTTTGTTTATTAATGATATTGGAAAATGTTTCACCTCGTTAGAGTTCTCAATCTATGCTGATGACCTAAAAGTACATTCTATAACTAAAACGTCTGAAGATGCACTGTGTCTACAAGAAGACATAATAGATTAGCACTCTGGTGCCGTGACTCGCATCTATTTGTTAATCTTAACAAGTGCGTTCATATGACGTTCGGAAAATTTCACAATGCTTTACCGACATACAGTATCTTAGGTGCTCCTTTTCAATCCCTACTCGAGATCAAGGACCTTTGGGTCATCTTCGACTCCTCGTTCTCGTTCAATAACCATATTAATTACATCATCTCTAGTGCGTATGCCTCTCAAGGTTTCCTAAGGCGTAATAGCATACATTGTTCAGATCCATATACCCTGAAATTGCTTTAGTCATCGCTTGTACGCTAAAAACTTGAATATGCGGCCTTTCTTTGGAGGCGGTACCATTGACAGAATTGAACGAGTACAAAAGGTTTTTCTCAAATTTTGCCTTAGATCTCTACAATACCTCCCATCTGCTGCTTACTAATTTACAATTCCCAGAAATTAGAAGGACGACGCTTTCTTTGTGTCTGATTTATGGAATTATTACTGGTGACATTGACTGTCCATCCTTGCTGCGCTCTATTAACTTTCTTATACCAACTAGGTTTCTACGGTTTTATTATCCATTTTATATTAAACTTACGTCCAGCAACTATGCTCGAAATGCTCCTATATTGCGTGCTCTGCGCGAATTCAATGAGATCCCTAATTCACTTACGCTTTATTTTTCTTTTTCTAAATCTATTTTCCTTAACTTACTTAACTCTGTTTTGTAGTAATATTGTTAATTTGTTTTAGTAAATAAGAACCGCTGTTGTGTTTTGCCTTTCGGAAATAAATAAATAAATAAACTCAAACAGCAAAGGATTTTGAATCCACGGTTCCGCTAAAAATTTAACGGGTATTTTTTATCCAATGTAATATTTTTTTGATAATTTGAGTGTACAGTTCGTTAGGTATTGAATTTGGAAGCTTGGTGGTGCCCATAACTTCAAAAATTCAGGTATTTGGGTTAACCTGCTTTTGATCTAGGAGTGCGATATATTTTTTTAAATTCAAATTAAATAAAAATTTGTTTCTTTTAGATAGCTTGTGGAAATTTATAGCCACTCATATATATAAATATCCTTACACAAAAAAAGTGTTGGTGTCAAAACCGTATTTTGTGGTATGGTTTTATATGCAAAATGATGTGTGAATGTGAATTTCCGCCACCAAAAGTGCTGAAAAAAAATGGAAAAATAATATTTAAACTATTATAACAAAACACAAAAACAAGTTTTGATAGTTGCTTTGGCCGTGGCGTGAACTGAGGACGTTCGGTATGATTTTCAAAATTTCGTACTTTGGAAAAAATAATTGAAGAAACTTTTAGAAATCCTGTAGTGAAAAACCCTGACTTAATACCAAAGAAAGAATTATATCAAAATGTAATAATAGGGGTCTGTCTTGAACCTTAGAAAGATTTCCATTTTACTGTCAAAAGTTTTCTACATGCAACAACAAAATACATTTGTGAAAAATTTTCAACGGTTCCTGTATTTTTTATAATCAACCTCATGTATATTTGAATAAATAATTTATAATTTAAACAAATTTGTTCAAAACTGAAATAAAAATCAAGAATTCTTGTGCGCGGTAGCTTCTAAAAAATTTCATTGCAGAAAATATCAATTTTATATTTCATCTTCGCCGCTACTTGCAAAACAAAACAAAAACTTTGTGGTTTCCACATCACAACAGCTCACTTGCTAATAACGAACAGCCCAATGTGTATCTTACTCTTGCGCACCATTTAGCAATATTTAAAGCATTTTCAATTATATATTAAACAAAAGCTTCGTATGTGGATCTAAACAAATTTCGAAGTGAAGTTTTATGTGTTCGTTTGGTGCACGCGATTCCATACAAATAAATCTAAATTGCACCCGCTGGCGGAGAAGTTATAACTTCGAACTTTTTTATGGCTTTTATAAAGCCTGGGTATATAAAAAATGGGGAAAAAAATTTCTGTAATAAATGCAATTGACTGCCAGCTTTTTATAGCTAAGGTTAAAGGAGATATTTATTTGACTATAAACTTGAAAATGGGTGTATAATCAGCTGTTTTTGTCTTCATCAGCCATTGATGAAAAATATGCAATTTGGTATGCAAACATTCTTTAGGGACAAAGTTCATGAAAATATGAAGGTGCTTGAAAAGCAACCCAAGACGAATGTAAATAATTCGCCACCTGCAAGCTCTGAAATATCTCGACGGTCGTAATGAGCCTATAGTATGCTACGACCTTGAGTAGATCTAAGTACTGTGCTTTACCTTCCAGTTAATCGCTGTATAAGGAAGCTTTTAATATATTTAAGAGCATCCTCAGGCATTTTTTCATATTTAACGCCTTTGAATGAATCTTACAATTACGGTCCTGATTTAATTCACACTTGTTTTCTTAAAAATGCGCTGAACACATTTATCAGCCTCTAACTGATTTATTTAATCTGTCCCTAAAACGTGGACTTTTTCCTTCTGCTTGGAAGGAATCTTTTCTCATAAACCTGCACAAAAGTGGTAGTAGGTCGTGTGTAGAAAACTATCGAGAAATAGCAAAGTTGTCGGCCATCCCAAGTTGTTTGAGCTAACATTTTCCATTTCTACTATGATTGCAGAACCGCAACACGGATTCTGTAAAGGTAAATCTAACATTACAAATCTACTTGAATTCACAACTCAAGTTTCTAATAGATTTAGAGAAAATCTTCACACCGATGTTATTTATACTGATTTCAGTAAAGCATTTGACAAAGTATCCCACTCCTTACTTATCTACAAGCTGGATCGGTTTGGCTTCCAACCTGGTCTCACCCAGTGGATCTCGTCGTATCTCTGCGGTCGCACGCAAAAAGTTATTTTTAAAAGTACTCTTTCAAATGTCATCCATATTCCCTCTGGCGTCCCACAGGGCAGTCACCTTGGTCCAATTCTGTTCTTGCGCTATTTATTAATGATATTTGTACCACTATAAAATATTCCAAAATTTTAATGTATGCTAGATGATATAAAACTTTTTAGATCTTATGCGTCTATCGAAGAACGTCCCTTGCTTCAAGTGGACTTAAACTGCCTAGTTAATTGGTGCAACGTAATTCAATGCCGCTGAACCTCAATAAATGCAATTTATAGTCTGAAATCCACAATATCGAGTTCACGCAGATAGACTTGAATCAATACAAAAGCAATTTCTACTTTTTTATTTAAGGAATTTTCAGTGGGACTCTGTGTATAATCTTCCGCCTTATACTAGTCGGTTGAAGCTTATCAATCTTCCAACCCTTGCAAGTCGTAGAGAAATGCTAGACGTTATATTTATTACTAAGCTCCTGAATGGATTGATTTCTAGTCCAATTCTTTTAGACGAAGTAAACTTTAACGTCCCATCACGAGAGTCAAGACATTACAAACCTCTTCTTTTGAGTCAGTGTAGAACTAACTTCGAATTGAATGAACCTTTTTGGTGTTTGTGTCATGATTTTAACACCCATTCTAATTCATTTGATATAACGGATTCAATTTTTACCATAAAGAAAACTGTCTTATCCTATTTTAACTCGTACACAAAACAATCGAATAAACTAAAAAACGTACTCTAATTTAACAATGTAGTGTGTATAAGTATACTGTTATGTATAGTACTGAGACCTACAGGGCTTCGCTAAAAGCGCGCGCAACAAGAGTGTGTGAACGCTATCGTGAGTTGAAAAGGGAAGCGAGACGCCTTTTCAGGAAGAAAAAAGCAGAAGCAGAAAGGCGTGGGTGCGAGGAGCTTGAGCTGCTAGGCACCAGGAATAACGTCCGAAAATTTTAACAAAAAATGCGGCGACAGACGGAAGGTTTTAAGACCGGGGCCAACGAACGAAAACGGTGACCTTGTAACTGATTTCCAGAGAGTGCTTAGATTATGGAGGGAATACTTCTCTGCTCTCCTAAATGGAGGCAGCGATTCACCGAGCGGAGATGACGAACCCGATCCCGCAATCGATGATGATGGAATAGATGTCCCCCCGCCCGATTATGACGAAGTTAGAAAAACAACGAGGCCGTGGGCGCTGATGGATTGCCTGCGGAGCTATTCAAGTACGGCGGCGAGGAGTTGGTAAGGCCCATGCAGCAGCTTCTTTGCAAAATATGGGAGGACGAGTGCATGCCCGACGATTGGAATCTAAGTGTTCTGTGTCCAGTCCACAAGAAGGGGGATACTGCAAAATGCACCAACTATCGTGGAATCAGCCTTGCTAATATCGCATATAAGGTCCTTTCAAGTGTATTGTGCGAAAGATTGAAGCCCACCGTGAACCGGCTGATTGGACCTTATCAGTGTGACTTCAGACATGGTAAATCTATCATCGACCAGATTTTCACAATGCGCCAAATCTTGGAAAAAAACCGTGAAAAGAGAATCGACACACATCACCTCTTCGTCGATTTTAAAGCCGCCTTCGCAGCACGAAAAGGAGCTGCCTATTTGCCACTATATCTGAATTTGGTTTCCCCGCGAAATTTATGCGGCTGTGCCAAATTACGTTGAGCAACACCATCAGCTCAGTCAGAATTGGGAAGGACCTTTCCGAGCCGTTCGAAACTAAACGAGGTTTCAGACAGGGTGACCCGCTATCGTGCGATTTCTTTAATTTGATGCTGGAGAAAAATTATACTAGCTGCAGAACTTAACCGCACTGGAACATATTCTATAAAAGCGTGCAATTATTGGCATATGCTGATGACATTGATATCATCGGCCTAAACACCCGCGCTGTTAGCTCTGCTTACTCCAAACTGGAAAAAGAAGCGGTAAAGATGGGTTTGATGGTGAATGAGGACAAAACGAAGTACCTGCTGTCATCGAGCAAAGAGTCAGCGCATATGCGCCTTGGCAACCACGCTACTATTGACAGCCATAATTTCGAAATAGTAAAAGACTTCGTTTATTTGGGAACCAGCATCAACACTAACAACAACATCAGCACTGAAATCCAGCGAAGAATCAATCTGGCCAATAAATGCTACTTTGGACTAGGTAGGCAATTGAAAAGTAAAGTCCTCTCTCGGCGAACGAAAATCATACTCTACAAGTCACTAATCGTACCCGTCCTGCTATATGGGGCAGAAGCATGGACCATGACAACAGCAGATGAAGCGGCTTTGGGAGTGTTCGAGTGAAAAGTTCTTCGAAAGATTTATAGACCTCTACGCGTTGGCGATGGCGAGTACCGAAGAAGATTTAATGATGAGCTGTACGAGCTATACGCAGACATCCACATAGTCCAGCGAATGAAAACGCAGCGGCTGCGCTGGCGAGGCCATGTTATGCGAATGAAAGATGATGCTCCGGCCAAGAAAGTTTTTCTATGGAACCCGCTATGGAAGCAGAGTTAGAGGGCGGCCCCACTCCGTTGGAAGGACCAGGTGGAAAACGATTTAAACTCCCTTGGTGTGACCAATTGGCGTCGGTTGGCGGAGCGAAGGAGCGACTGGCGCGCCTTGTTGGACGGCCATAACCGTTTAGACGGTTAAGCGCCAATTAAGTAAGTAAGTATGTATAGTAATCAGCTGATGATTTTTATTCTGCAGCTGAGCAGTTTTAGATCTCAACGCTTAACAAACCTCCGCCTATCATCAATTCGGCACACACAAATCCGTGCGTCATGCGGATGCGCCCCTCGCGCCGGTCGGGCGGGCTTTGGAGGGTATTAATCCGTTGGGTATTATTATTATTTTATCCAGATCACAAACTAATTAGGAGTAACGCCAACCAGATAGCATAGTCTCTGTCTTACATAAGCAGTGAATGTGAATTCTTAAGAACACAAAAGCTATAGGTTTGTGCATTAGATCGATTTGACTTACTTAGGTGTTTTAGTGAACCACAGTGTCCCGCACTTTTCTGGGAAATCACTCCAAACGAAACTTTGTTTACAATCATCTACAAATTAGAAATCGCTGTAAAGGCTACAGGCACGCCTTGCTGCCTGATATAATGTAGATGAGTCTCGAGGATAAATCTCTTCGTAAGAACTATGTTTCAAACTCCCATTGCTTAGATTTTTGCCAGAATTACAGTGAGGTAACATCCCATTGGTATCGATTTCTTGAAGAAAGACCCACACTTAACTGCTAAAATTATACCATAACAAAATTTCGAAATAAACCTATAAGTTGGGGTTAGTACCATAATGTCGGGTGGCTAGTTCACATGTGTAAGCCGAGGTATTTTGCTTCTGGTAAATAATTCATTTTGCTACAGACCGAAGATTGTTCTAATGTGAGCAGTTTACCTCTCTATGTTATTGCACCATTTTTCTTCTACGAGCAAGCGGTCGGATACTCTGTCTTCATGCATACCTGTAATGCAGGTTCTAAGTGATTTTCAGACCCTGTAGAAGGTCTTGTTTGACTAGCATACCCAATAGAGAAGAGAGTACCTCTTAAAAATATTCTATTGAAGAAGCAACTAGTCGCTGCACAGTTCCGTCGCGTACTGCCGATGTAGTCACCCATCAGTTACCGTCAGGATGCACTCCGACGCTACAACGACCATCGCTCGCCCGCTATCATACCGCCGTTCAGCTGGAGCTACGCTGATCCCACCATCGCTGCAACGATTGTTGCCCCTCCCCTACCATACCATCGCTCCACCGTTGCTATACTGGATTCGCCACCACGACGACGAGCGCTCGCTGTCCGCTACCATGCTGAAGCTCAGCTGCTACCATGCTGGTACCTCCGTTGCCCCAACGACTGTTGGACTACTGCATCCAAACCTCCGTTCAGCCGTTGCCGTGCTGATATGCACTTCCTGTTTCCACAACTTTTGGCCTACTGCCGATTGTCTCTTCGTAAGGGAAGTCTCTGATACCGTCCGTTCTCGATTACTCCGCGCCTTTGTTATTTGGGTGTTTGTGGGACCTATGCTTGACACTGGACTAACTGAGTGCTAGCTAAGCTTTCGACGAAACCCACCTCATAAAAGCTTCGTACTGATTCTTCTTCTCTTTTCTTGATGTCAGCAACGCAGAGGTGGCTATAATCTGATGAGAAATATAAGATAAGTTACCCGAGGCTAAGGTCAGTAAACCAAATACCATATTTCAAGAGCCCAGTGCCAAACGCTTCATATCGGACAATTGGCCTATAATGGGTACTGGTCACACTTTGGTTTTATTTAAATATTTCAAATATGATATGATGAAAATTTTAAGTTCTATGAACGAATTGATTTCTTTGTCCTTTATCAAGTTACAAATTATTGCTACTTTTCTTTCATTTCATATAATTTGAATACAAATGAATATAGGCAAGCATATTTCTTCCCAGTTAAAGGGGCTTTCAATATAAGTTGAAACAACAACAAATGAAGTAATTGCATTTTTTTTTCAATTAATTCAAGTGAATGTTTTCATTCCAATAAATCTCTTTTTGTAAGTTTTTACCGGAAACCTAAATGAAAAAAGCAACAGTTTTTTCCAAAAATAGTTGAAACCAGTTTAAACAAGTAAGGACGGGACTTCATACCTTTCATGAATGGGGCTGAACAATAATCTTATCCCATCGTAATCTCCAAATAATCGGCGGTATAAGATAAAAAATATATAGTGAACAAATGTACATACCTAAACGATTTATAAGATAATATATAAAAACGCAAAGTTTCACGTTTTTTGTGGTCTGTATGTAAAAATTATGACTACGAATCACGTATTTCAATAATATATGACGTAAACGTAACTATTCGATGTAATTTGTTTGAAAGTTTAAGCTTCTAGCCGTAAAAAAGGGGCAAAAATGACAGTTTATATGGGTTATATAATATATGATACCACCGATCTCTATATTTTTTCAGACGACAATATACGCTATATAGTACGTAAGCATTCTTTGAAATTTGAGCCTCTAGATCTTAAAATGGGGTTGTAATTACGAAAAGTTTCTTATCTGAACAATCGGTTGTGGGGGATATATACTATATATATGACCGATCTAATCCATTTTTTCAGACAACAATATGTGCAATATACAAAAGCATATGGTGTAGTTTGAAGCTTCAATCTGATAATTGGGGAAGATATGACAAAAATCCTCTTTTTCTGATAAATCGGTTGTATGGAGGATGTATGCTATAGTGCTCCGATCCGGCCGGTCCCGACAAATGTCTAATCGGACACCTAAATAAATCCGCCCACTAAATTGTATCAAGATATCTCAATAATTGAGGGACTAGTTTGCATACAAACAGACAGACGGACAGACGGACATGGCTAAATCAACTTAGCTCTTCATCCTGATTATTTCGGTATATTTAATGGTGGGTCTATCTATTTTCATTGAAGGACTTACAATTTTTGTGATTCGTGCCAAAGTTATATAGATTTAATTTTCATGAAGGTATAAAATGTGTATACACTAACAAAGTTTCATTTTTAATTTATTATACTCAGTTGAGCAGAGCTCACAGAGTATATTAACTTTGATTGGATAACGGTTGGTGTACAGGTATAAAGGATCGAGATAGATATAGACTTCCATATATCAAAATCATCAGTATCGAAAAAAAATTCGATTGAGCCATGTCCGTCCGTCCGTCCGTCTGTCCGTTAACACGATAACTTGAGTAAATTTTGAGGTATCTTGATGAAATTTGGTATGTAGGTTCCTGGGCACTCATCTCAGATCGCTATTTAAAATGAATGATATCGGACTATAACCACGCCCACTTTTTCGATATCGAAAATTTCGAAAAATCGAAAAAGTGCGATAATTCATTACCAAATACGGATTAAGCGATGAAACTTGGTAGTTAGTTGAACTTATGACGCAGAATAGAAAAATGGTAAAATTTTGGACAATGGACGTGGCACCGCCCACTTTTAAAAGAAGGTAATTTAGAAGTTTTGCAAGCTGTTATTTGGCAGTCGTTGAAGATATCATGATGAAATTTGGCAGGAACGTTACTCTTATTACTCTATGACTGCTTACTAAAAATTAGCAAATCGGAGAACGACACGCCCACTTTAAAAAAAATTTTTTTAAATTCAAATTTTAAAAGAAAAGTTAATATCTTACAGTATATAAGTAAATTATGCCAACATTCAACTCCAGTAATGATATGGTGCAACAAAATACAAAAATAAAAGAAAATTTCAAATGGGCGTGGCTCCGCCCTTTTTCATTTAATTTGTCTAGGATACTTTTAATGCCATAAGTCGAACAAAAATTTACCAATCCTTGTGAAATTTGGTAGGGGCTTAGATTCTAGGACGATAACTGTTTTCGTGAAAAAGGGCGAAATCGGTTGAAGCCGCGCCCATTTTTATACACAGTCGTCCGTCTTCCTTCCGCTCGGCCGTTTAACACGATAACTTGAGCAAAAATCGATATATCTTTACTAAACTCAGTTCACGTACTTATCTGAACTCACTTTGTATTGGTGTAAAAAATGGCCGAAATCCGACTATGACCACGCCCACTTTTTCGATATCGAAAATCACGAAAAATGAAAAAAATGCCATAATTATATACCAAATACGAAAAAAGGGATGAAACATGGTAATTGTATTGGTCTATTGACGCAAAATATAACTTTAGAAAAAAAACTTGGTAAAATGGGTGTGACACCTACCATATTAAGTAGAAGAAAATGAAAAAGTTTGCAGGGCGAAATCAAAAGCCCTTGGAATCTTGGAAGGAATACTGTTCGTGGTATTACATATATAAATAAATTAGCGGTACCCGACAGATGAAGTTCTGGATCACCCTGGTCCACATTTTGGTCGATATCTCGAAAACGCCTTCACATATACAACTAAGGCCACTCCCTTTTAAAACCCTCATTAATACCTTTAATTTGATACCCATATCGTACAAAACACATTCTAGAGTCACCCCTGGTCCACCTTTATGGCGATATCTCGAAAAGGCGTCCACCTATAGAACTAAGGCCCACTCCTTTTAAAATACTCATTAACACCTTTCATTTGATACCCATATCGTACAAACAAATTCTAGAGTCACCCCTGGTCCACCTTTATGGCGATATCTCGAAAAGGCGACCACCTATACAACTACCACCACTCCCTTTTAAAATACTCATTACACCTTCTTTTGATACCCATATTGTACAAACATATTCTAGGGTCACCCCTGGTCCACCTTATGGCGATATCTCGAAACGGCGTCCACCTATGTAACTAAGGATCACTCCCTTTTAAATACTCCATTAACACCTTTCTTTTGATACCCATATTGTACAAACAATTCTAGGGTCACCCCTGGTCCACCTAAGGCGATATCCCTAAATGGCGTCCACCTATGGAACTATGGCCCACTCCCTCATAAAATACTCTTTAATGCTTTCATTTGATACCATGTCATACAAACACATTCCCGGGTTTCCCTCGGTTCATTTTCCTACATGGCTATTTTCCCTTATTTGTCACATATCTCTCAACTGAGTATGTAATGTTCGGTTACACCCGAACTACCTTCCTTACTTGTTTGTTTCAGATCGAGTAATGAATAAATCCCCAAATAAATCCGCATCAATAAATTATACGTGGTGTAGGAGCAAAACGTATCCAATATCAAACGCATTTGCATAAACCAAATTGTACTCGTATTTAGCTATCGGCAAGAAACATTGATAATTATCACAATCTTTTAAGCTAGACATTTATTAAAATGGGATATGTACCACCGATGTAATGAAAAGCAATTCACATAATACGCAATGAGCAATCATTTGCATAAAGCCGTGGCGCACAATTAGCCATGAGGGTTACTCAGCCTTCATATAGGGAATAGAAAATATAGCAGGTAAATGATAGGGTGACGCTCGGCTCACTTTTGCTTTTAGTATGCCTTGGTCAAAGCTGTGCACCACTGCTCTTCATAGCCACACGTATTGCGTAGTAATTAAAACACATTTATTAGTTAGCATTTATGTATGTATGCCGTTGTGAGAGAATTCAATGAAATGTGCCTCAAAGTCATTGATTTAACCCATACCAATAAATTGGGTGTCAATTGGCCAATTAACAATGCGATGTGGCCGCACTTAGGCGACCGAAAATTTAAGATAATGAGGTATAAATTGAGCCTTACATTATTTGGTGACAAAATATCCTTATATTAGCTATAACGGTTAAAATGGGTGCAGTGATGCCAGATAGGTTCCGTGAAAATACCCACAAAAATTCGAAAAAAAACCAAATCTTAAATCAAATAATCTCACAAAAATTCCAAAAATTTAGAAATTTGTTTCCGTTACATGCAAATTATTATAAAATATAATCCACCAAGAAAATACGTATTTTGAACCATTTACCTTTTTGTGTTAATTTCAACATTTTTATTTTCTTTCTCGTTTTTAAATGTTTTTGGAAAATAACAAAACATTAAAACTTTTCCGTTTTGAAAATTTAAACAAAAATTGTTTTATATACAGAGCTCTATAATCCATTGAAATTTATTCTTACAAAGTGCAAGAGGTCTTTTCACACCAAAGATTTAAAAATGGCCCATTATATACTTTTGCTAATTTTTTGGTGAAATATTTCTCAAATAAATACATACATATATATTAATAAAATTTTGACATACATTTGTATGTCGGGGTTCAGCTATCACAGCCGTTGTTTGTCTTCATTATTTTACTTCTATCTTGTTTCTTGCCAATTGATTTTCACAGCGCTGCGACATCTGTTGCAGAAACGATGTGAACATTGGACTTGTTTTATGGCAATGATGCCACAGTGTCCTATTTATTTACACTTTCCCGTGCTCTGGGATGTATTATTAGGCCTTGAGCTCAATTCGAATCCGCTATCCTATATATCAATAGTTCGTTATAACAACAAAAAAATATTTTTTTATTGAGGTTAAGTAAAATTTTTTCCCCGTAAATGATCCCTGAATCAGATTGAAAATAAGAGGGAACAAGTTATTAAAATCGGTACAGCCGTTTTTCAGCTTTGAACGTGCTGACGCACACAAATATATATATATATAGATTTGCATAACTGTATGTTGTGGGGGTGTATAGTTTTTGAAAAAAAAATGTACATCACACAGAGTTAAAAAGTTTAAGATCGTCAACCAGGCCCTCATTTTCAATTGAAAAGAGTTTAATAAAATCAGTTCAGGTACTCACATTCCCTTAAATTATTTAACATTTTTTAATTTAGCACATTACCAAATCGATACTGTAATTATTATTTGAAAATTTTTAATTATTTTCGTATTTTTCAGTTTTATTTAAGTCATTGCCGAAGAAATCAATGTAAGTTTTTATGTTCTTCAAACTACCAAATAAATAAAACGCTAGACAAAGATTAGTAAATTTGTTGTTAATTGGTATTTGTAATTTTCAAGTAAAACAAAAACAAAAAACTGACTGTGATAAACTGTCACTGCTTTGTACGTTGGGAAAAATTAATCGGTAAAATAAGAAGGGACTGTAGGAAAACTAAACATTATGAAATTCATACCATATCATAAAACAAGCCTTTAGCCTACAGCTTGTTAATAATTATTTCAGCTTGATGAATTTTCAAGCATCTTCCTTATCATTCGAAGACTAGCAACAATGATTACAAATTTTAGATTAATGTGCATGTATTTATATATATGTACATTTGTGCAAGTTATTTCCTACATTAATTTTCCTGTCTTAAACAAAAATAAATTTCATTAACGAGCTGAGCATTCATTTGTATTCCACACTTCTGGAAAAATTTGTGTTCTACATAATAAAATCCAGAATATTCGCCTTCAATTACTTAACTTTCAAATTAGCTATTTGTTTCAGTAGAACAAATGCAAAACATTGTTTTTGTGATAGGTAATTGTGAAATAGAAGACAAACTTTCTTCTGAAGGTTGAGTTGCCCACAATTAACATGCAATTTTCCTAAACTTTGTTTGAAGCCCAGTCAACTCTAATTATTGGAGCAACCCGGACTTAAACCCGTATCACATGTTAAATTTTTTCTTCGCGTAGCAACCAAAAAATCTGACAATATATATTCAAATACTTTTACAAATATTAGGAGATATTCCAATCTCAAGGCACACAGGCTGGCCTTAATTGATTGATGAATTGGAATAAATTTGAATTTCTAATCGTACTTCAGCAAGCCACTTTCTTAGCTGCTGATATTTAGGGTTAATAAAATAAATAAATGTAAAACGCGATAGCCTCCGAAGAGATCTAAGGCCGAGCTTCTCTCCAATTTGCGTCGTGCTCCTCTTGATTTTCCCTACAAGTTGGCCGACGGGACCTACATGTTTTATGCCGACTCCGAACGGTTTTTCACTGAGAGCTTTTCAAGGCAGAATATACCAGGAGCGCTTGCCAAACACTGTCGAGGGGCGCCCCGCTTAGAAAAATTTTCTTCTAATTGAAAACTTTATTTCTAAAATTTTGATGTTGCTTTGCCCGGGGTGTGAACCCAGGGCATACGGTGTGGTAGGCGGAGCATGCTACCATCACACCCGGTGCCGCTATTTAGGGTATTATGGACAATACTTAAGATAAATATACAAAAAAAACATACATGGTAGATGTATTTAGGTATACGCATATTAAGTATACACTTACCATTTTGAATGAGTTTAGGGTAAAGTTTATTTTATGTGTGGAGGGAGAAAAGGATGGATGTTATATTGTGTGGCGTC
>JARSSU010006652.1:0-21483 GCA_029619165.1 Eurosta solidaginis
TAAGGCCGACCTTCTCTTCCAATTTGCGTCGTGCTCCTCTTGTTTTTCCCTACAATTGGCCGGACGGGACCTACATGTTTTATGCCGACTTCGAAAGCATCTGAAAGGCAGATGAGTTTTCACTGAGAGCTTTTCATGGCAGAAATACACTCGGAGCGCTTGCCAAACACTTGTGAGGGGCGACCCCGCTTAGAAAAATTTTCTTCTAATTGAAAAACCTTATCTCTAAAATGTTGATGTTGCTTGCCCGGGGTGCGAACCCAGGGCATACGGTGTGGTAGGCGGAGCACACTACCATCACACCACGGTGGCCGCCGTATTATTATCTTATTGTTTTTTGAGTTCTTATTGGATTGTTGTCGATGTGTTAGAGATGTGTTATAGGTTTTATATTGAAGTTTCATCGGTTTCTGTTCCATAACAAACCTGTGAGTCGTCTCTAATAGGACGATAGCACGCCGATAATTAATTCGTACTACTCTGATGAAAAATCGATACAAATCGACAACTCCTTGACAAAGTATCGATAGAAAATCCATACATCTATAAAAACATGTCGATATATTTTCCACAAACCTACGATAACTTTTCGATAACAAAACGGTAATATACTGATAAGAAAATCGTTATACCCCAAATCTATAATTTTTCGATACACTTTTCATAACACATCGAAATTTTTTCGATAAATAATCGACAATAATAATAAATTCGTAATTTTTGGTTAAAAACGGATATTTTTTTGGCAATATGTCGATGTAAAACCTTTCGAAAACAAATTGATAAGACACCGCTAACAAAATAGTAAAACTCCAAAAATATTTAGATATCGATAACTTTTGTTAACAACTGTTTTGTTGATAACTGTTCTTAATATTCCGATAATAAATTTATAACTTTTTGGATGTGAAACCGATAATTCGTTGATACAAAATATATAACCTATGTAATCGAAAGCAAATTTCGAACCCGCTATCTTACAAATAAGTAGGCCGATATAAAAACAAAAATTGTTATTGCTTTTTTGTTGTGTTATTATTTGTTGTGTTCCTTTTGGCTTCTTGTCGATGTGTTAGAGATGTGTTATAGGTTTTATATTGAGGTGTTATCAGTTTCTGTTTCATAACAAATACGTGAGTCGTCTCTAATAGGACGATAGCAAGCCGATAACGAATTCGTACTCCTCTGATGAAAATCGATACAAATCGACAACTTCTTGACAAAAAATCGATCACTTTTTGATAACATGTTGGTAACTTTTCGACAAATCTTCGATACCAAATCGGTAGTATATTGATAAAAAATTCTTTATACACCAAATTGATAATTTTTCGATAGAAAATCGATACACTTCTCATAACACATCTGTATTTTTTCGATAAATAATCGACAACGTTTGTACACTAAATTCGCAATTTTTGGTTGAAAGTCTATATTTTTTTGGCAACATATCGATGTTAAACTTTTCGAAAACAGATTGATAAGACACCGCTAACTAAATTGTAACACTCCAATAATAAACAGATATCGATAACTTTTTGATAACATAACGATAATTATTATATATATTTGCGATTATAAATTAACAACTTTTCGATGACAAACCGATAATTCGTTGATACAAAATCTATAACCTTTGTTATCGATAGCAAATTTTGATAACCTATCAATACGTTTCCGGTAAATAGTCGCTACTAACAAATCGGTACCACACCGATTACAAATAAATATCGATACTACTTGCTAACATACTGATACTTGTTCTTTAAGTAATTGATAATACTTCGTTAATAAATCAACAACTTTCGAGAACAAATCTATAAGTCGTCTATAACTTATGATTCTTACGTTTACATACTTGATTCCCCTTACCGTGAGCAAAAACACTTACAAAATTTGAAAAGCTAATTAAAAAATATGTATATATTTAACGCCGCACAACAGCTACATGCAAATTTCCAACTTGACCTTGATAGGTTAGGTGGAATAGGCCGGCTGCAAAACAACGAATAGGAACGGCCCGCATAACACCTTGCGTTAGGAGGTTGTCATTTCTTGGTCACCGACATCCCAACGCCCTCCTATCAAGCGAAACGGCCTAGATGCAGGCCCTAACCTGCTGCCGGGCGCTATGGAATTAGGCTAAGCCCTCACAACAACGACAAGGTGCCTGTTAAAATGAGCGCTGGCTTTGATAAAAGTTATCAGAATTTCTTCATACATTTTAGTACTGCGGGAAATCGATAATCCTGTCCCGCCAACAAATATTGGTATCTTGTCCATGTTCCAATGATAAATTTAATATAAGGGTAGTCTGAATACAAGCGTTACATCAGAATTATCTTCTGTGAACAAATTCGTTATTCTTTGAAATAGTTGTGCATTGTCAGTCCAACGCTCTACCATTCGGCATAAGCCTACGATAAGTTTCTAAGAGGGGTTGGCACGCATTCAATTCAAGCTATATATAAGGTTATAAGCAGATTCTTTTTTTAATTCCGAATATCGAATCGCAAGTGTCTAAGTTTTTTGCAATGTTTATTGAAATCCAGTAATAGACACAAAGTGGTTCATGAATTCATAGTTCGATGTGCAAGTAATTAAAATTGTCCCTCTTACAAGTTTACTATAAATTAGACACCTAGCCTATTTCGAAGGCTCTGGTACGTAGGCAACTGTAAAAATTTCAAGCGGCTACGGTAGGGCAGAAGATTCCGCGACGTATCCCACGGCAAGTGTAAGCAAGTGAAAGCAAAAAATTGTTTTTGAACCGGTTTCAGTTTATCACAATGAAGCTGATAACGAGAGTTCCAGACTATCGACGCATTTTCAAGAACCGACCTCACCAATGATGCTGAAAGAGTCTTGGTAACTTGTGGATCGTTGAATTTCTTAGACCATCGTTTAACCATCATGAAGGTACATTTAGCCCTATTCACATAAGATTCAATATGTAACTCAAAATCAAACCTAGAGATCATTGTAACGCATAGGTTACTGAAGCTAGTGTCCTGCTGAATGCTGAATAACATCGTTCTCGAGATGGTAGGAATTGTACCTTAATGTAGCCTGTTACCAAAACGTACCGGCTCTATCTGCGGCAAAGGACCATCAACATAGATTACATTCCCCAAAACCTTCGGTGGGTGTTTTTATCGCTACAAAAAAACAAAAACCGGCTTTATAACATAATCACCATGAAGTTTTACTTTGATAGATTTAATGATATTAAGTTCACATTACACCATTCAGCTAAGCTGTTAAGATCAGACGTACATCAATGTCTGGCAGTAGTTCAAAGCGCTTGGTAGGTGATTAATGAAAAGAAGGAGCAGCACAATACCAAGGTGGCTACCTTGTCGAGCACCAGAAGTTACGTTTATAAAATAAGACCAGGAATTTTTAAACGACAGTTTAAGTAGCTAAATTTATTTTTTTATTTTTATTCGATCCTAAAAGTGATTTTAAAACATCCTTTGTATTCAATTTCGCATTGACGTTAGGTGGCACTGATATGCTGAAAAAGGAGATTCTGTAATGGCTTTCACAGCAAAGGTATTTATTTTTCTACTCCTATGTTTTCAAAGCGGGTAAAAATAAAAATAATAAAAAAGATAGCGTACACCTTCTGTCTTTTTATATCCAGCGTGCTTTCCACACAGAGTATATTAACTTTGATTGGATAACGGTTGGTTGTACAGGCATAAAGGAATCGAGACAGATATATAGTTCCATATATCAAAATCATTAGTATCGAAAAAAAATTTGATTGAGCCATGTCCGTCCATCTATCCATCCGTCCGTCTGTCCGTTAACACGATAACTTGAGTAAATATTGGATATCTTCACCAAATTTGGTACACGAGCTTACTGACCCAGAATATATTGGTATTGAAATGAGCGAAATCGGATGATAACCACGACCACTTTTTATATATAAACATTTTGGAAAACCAAAAAAAAACCAGATTTTTTAGTAAATAATACACCTAGAATGTTCAAATTTGACATGTGGGCTGATATTGGGACTCTTGAATTTGACAAAATTTTTTAAAACAGGCGTGGCATCGCCCACTTGTGATAAAATCAATTTACAAATAATATAATCATAAAAAAAAATCGTTAAACCTATCGTAACGAAATTCGGCAGAGAGGTTGCGTTTACTAGGGGGAATGCTTTGAAGAGAAATTAACGAAATCGGTTAAGGACCACGCCCACTTTTATATAAAAGATCTTTAAATGGGTAGTGGACGAATAAAATACGTTATATCTTTGCAAAAGAGAGCTTCATATCAATGGTATTTCATGTTCGGGAGCCATAAATCGAAGAAAAATTAATGGATCGTAATAAAATTTGATACAAAAATTTTTCCTATAGCAGGTATTTTTCTAGAAAAAACGGACGAGATCGGTTAAAGACTACGCCCACCTTTATCTAAAAGATTCTTCAAAGGTCGTAGATGAAAATAATAAGCTATATCTTAGTGGAAAGAGTATCAATAGAATTTTACTTGCTAAATCTAATTATAACATTATTGGAAAATACTAAAATTTTTGAAAATGGGCACGCCCCCTTTTATGATTAAGCAATTATCTATTATTTGGGAGCCATAACTCGAAGAAAAATTAACACATCGTAATGAAATTGTGTACATATATTTTCCTTATAGCAGAAAATATTTCTAGTAAAAATGGACGGGATCGGCAAAAGACCACAGCAACTTAGATATAAACAAGCTTAAAAGGGTCGTAGTCTATAATAATAAGCTATAACTTAGCAAAAATAGTTTTGAATCAATGATATTTCACTTATCAAGTCTTATTGTAAGAGGAATGGGAGAAATTTTTTTAAACGGGCGGTGCCACGTGTTAAGTAGAAAAGTAATTTATCTGAAATGAAATGTGCAATTGAAGCGCACGCTGAGTATATAATATTCGGTTACACCCGAATTTAGACACCTTTACTTGTTTTTATTAAATGGTTTTATTTAGCTTGAGTTGACAGACTGCTGGTTGGCACGAATTTTGTAATTGAAATTTAAGTTACTTCCCGATAAGCTACAAGCTTGACACTTGGAATATAGTTCAGAACCCGATGACAATGCAATAATAAGAAAAAGATTGCCGCTAGGTGGTGCAAAGATCGAGATATTCAAAAAATCGTATTTGTGGTCCGATTTGGTTCATATTTGGAACGCATAATACATACATGAATAGAAAGTGACCTATGATGCCCGATTTGGCTCATATTTGGAACAAATATTGCATACAGTCCGGTAAAAGTGACATCAAAATATTTTGAGTTGGAGGAGGACAAGCATACGTGGCGCAGAGTCGAGTAAAGTCTTTGGAAGGATTATGTATTGAGGACTTAGATTGTAAGCAAATTATCAGAAAGTCCTTGCAGTAATGAGTTACTAATGAACTAAATAGATTGAGAATAATAGGCAATTAAATAAAGACTAAAAACTTGAACATAAAATAATTAAAAAATGTTTAAGTTAAACGGTTTTATTGAAAACAATAGTTACATGAAGTCATAATATACTAAAGTCTACAAATTATTAAGTAGGCCTTAGGTACTAGTCATCACACTCCTCATCAATCTAGGGCATTGATCAGACAAGTAAATAAAAGCTTTGGATGCGTCAATTTTTCGGTTTGTGGGGTGGCTGTGTAAGCGTACTCTAATCGAATCCAAGCGACATTTTTATAAAACTGACATATTATAAAATTTGTTTGGATGTTTGTATATTTCAGCAGACTGCACAGCAAGTTTGAACGAGCTTACATGAAACCTTTTGAGCTGAACAGCAACATCAAGATCACAGCGTGTGTTTGTGCTCACAACAACAGTACGCAATTTGTTGATCACATTTCGGTTGCTATCTGCGTTTGATTGGGCACTTGCATGGCGTTCGATACATTTGCGTTTGACGAACATTATTAGGGCGCTGAATTGGTTATCAGTGTGATTGCTCTTTGTGTAGTATTTGTTCTAGCTTCCCTTTCGAATATGTCAGTAACAATGGTGGTAGTTTGTTCATTTGCTCAGTTGGAGGGGAGGATAATTGCAGATTGTGTGCGCAATATATGGATTATTATGAGTTTGTTTGAGTACTTGCCTTGTTTTACTGAATTTAACCGATTGCACGCTGGGTGCTCTCACGCGTGGAAAAAGTTTAGACTATGTGCCGTTGGTAGCGGGAGTTTCAGCATCAATATGTGAGGGTATAGAACAGTACTTTGTTTTGCTGTTAGCAACAACAGATAATGCAGTTTTCTATACAAAGGCATCACTACTTTCAGCAGCGTTTAAATTTTTGTTGGACAACGCAAAGATGTTAGCTGATACTCCAAAGTGCGATTTGCTTTCACAATAAATTCGCATTGACCGATTCAAGTGCTTTAGCAAGCTTCTCGCATATTGATACATTCTTCGCACAAAAAGCTTAGGTAACGATTTTCCCTCAATAGTTTGTTGTCATATTAAGATATGTTTATGTCGGGGTCGGGTGTAACCGAACATTACATCTTAACAGCTGCAAATTACAGCTTGCAAAACTTTTAAATTACCTTCTTTAAAGTGGGCGGTGCCACTACCATTGTCAAAATTTACTAATTTTCTATTCTGCCTCATAAGGTAAACCCACCTACCAATTTTATCGCTTTATCCGTAATTGGTAATGAATTATCGCACTTTTCCGGTTTTTCGAAATTTTCGATATAGAAAAGTGGGGCGTGGTTATATTCCGATTTCTTTCATTTTAAATAGCGATCTGAGATGAGTGCCCAGGAACTTACATACTTACAAATTTCGTTAAGATACCTCAATATTTACTCAAGTTATCGTGTTTACGGACAGACGGACGGACGGACATACGGAATTTTCTTTTTGGCCCAGATCATTTTGATACATAGAAGTCTATATCTATCTCGATTAGTTTATGCCATTACGGGGTACCGTTATGCGAACAAAATTAATATACTCTATGAGTTCTTCTCAGCTGAGTATAATTAATGCGATATACTATGATTTGATCTTGAAAACAGTACCAAGACCGTCCAGATAATAATCCCAACAAATTGCGAAATATTTACAGTCAAGAAGATAAGCATACAATGAAAACAGAAGGAAGGATGGATTTGTTAAAAGGTAGGTTCCAACGCTAACCGAAAATACTTTTTTTCGAAACGATCTTAAAATATTTCCGAAACAACGAACAGATCCCGCGATAGTTAAAAATATACATGGCCGTTCTTCCATATTATTCCGAGACAGCCCTGAAATACTTTCGAGTTCAAACATCAAACCCTTTGCAGATATTCCCAAAAGAGTCTCGAGGATATTATTACGAAAACAGTCCTCAATTGATCCGAAACAACTCCTAGGAAATCTGGAACACATTCTGTAAACGGTCAGAAAATGGTCCTAGAAAATCTTGTAACAGCTGCAAAAATGTTGCCAAGTTAATCCTGAAAAGTCGTTAAGTAATCTTTCGTGAAACTATTTCGAGCACAATCCCGGAATAATTCTGAAGAATTCTAGAAATAGCTCCGTACATACTCCCAATCTGGCCCAAATAGTTCCAAATTCATTTTCTAAAACATCCCGAATTGTCTTGATATAATATCGAAATGGCCCCGATATTATTCGAAGAACATTACGACAACTATCTCGGATAGCTCTGCTGTAATCCCGAAATAGCCAAAAAACGGCCTCCAAACTGCTCGGAAATCCAGAAATAGTTCCGGAGTGATACCGAAATTTCCTGTAAGTAATCAGAATACACAATCATTTGGACTAAAATCTATACAAATCATGAACCATGCATACATGTACTATTTATATGGCCCATAAATCAAATATCATTATAATAGGTCAAATCGACCTAGAGGTATGAAAGTTTATAAAAATAGAATACGATGCAATGCTCACTTGCTAAGAAGTCTGTTTATATCTCGCAGATACCAAACATTACTGGTCTGAGACAAATTCACGAAGAGAGTTATAGCAACTTAAGGACACTGTCCAGATCTTTCCACACTATTGATTATCTCTGTGTCAGATTCCATTCAAATCCGTTCATTAGGATTAAAAAAACTACAAACGTCCATTCGTGCTATCGGCAGTCTGCATGCCAAATGTTACCCAAATTCATTTAGTCCTTCTTCAGTAATAATGGCCAGGTGTTGCCTTTGTGACTTAATCATACCAGAACGGCTGAAAATATTGTCCAAAAAATAGGTACTACGCAAAAAGAGTCTACTGGATATATTTTTATTAAAGCCAGGAGTGTTATCCCACGATAACTCATATTATCCCGAAAGTCATGCCATAATGATCCAGAGGTAGTCTCGAAAAGATCGTTATCATCTTGAAGTAATCCTGGATCGTTCCAGAAAAGAATCCGATACTATGACAACAACAACATTTTTCCAAATTGTACCAAAACTCTTGAAAAAGTTCAGAACTGATCCCGCAACTCTAGTTCACTTACTTAATAATGACTTCAAAGCAAAAATTAGTGTAAGTCAAACTCTTCTATAAAAAAAGCAGTAAATTTCATTTTACAAGACATTACGAGAGTTCGCATCTAATTTCGGGCTCCGAAAGAATTATGTACCAGAAGATCGTCATAATGGCTCTCCATAAAGTCATGTAATAGGACATATTTATTAGTTAAAGTGAAAAAAACAATATCAAACTGGCACATGGCTCAACTCTATGGTGGGCTCATCTCGACAGCAAGAACATACCTTTGCTCAGATTGCCAAAATCTATGTGTTGGTATTAGGCGATTGAAATGGAATGAAAACGTAAAATTTGCAGTTTTGTGTGTTACACGAAAATGTTGTCAATGTGTTGGTTCATTTTGAGTTTGCCATCTCCTTTTGACATCCATACTCCATTGAAATGAAAAAAATAAAATCAGTTGATGAGATGAGCCAATCATATAGTTGAGCCATGAACTGGCATATCATATTTCTCTGATTGCACTTTTTACACTTTACTGCCTGTTTTCTATAGACGCCATTATACAAGAATGGCTAGCTTAGAGTTATAAGATCGTCCGCCACAATCCATCCCTAGATTATCTTCCAAGCCGCTGGACTACTCCTTATAGTAGCTTCCCGTTAAGATATCGAACCTTCCGTACATGGAAGATGAATCTGCTGCCGGAAGCAAGCAGATGAACAGTAAGGACACGGTAGGGTTCTAAAGAGCTTAGAAGAACCCTGTTAATGTTGAGAATATCTGCCGCCGTATCGTAACATGCGATCGGTGGTCGAATGCCGTTTTTTAAATCAATAAATGTCAATTGTTGGTTTTAAATTTTACATGTGCATAAGGTGCTATGATATCTGGAATTGTAGATATAAGCTAAAAATATGTTCGTTGTAAATATGTAAAGGTTATCGTGTTATATATAACCTTTCCATACATACGAAAAAATAATACTTATTTTCCGTCTCTGCGTGCAACATTTTTTATTTCCTACTCTTGTAAGTATGCACGTATGTTAACAAATATAAGTAGAACGACAATAAGTTTATCTTTACCAGCACGCATATCTAATTAAAAGTCAGCTGTGTATGGTAAACATTTCAATAAGATTAAAATATCTTAGTCACTTAATTTGCCCCATTTTACTCGCCACCGTATAGATACGCCCTTACCGCTGGACGTGTAATTAAAACATTCAAGAGCTTCGAATTTTCTTTGAATTGCTGCACGCAAGACTCGTATTTATTTGTTCATTCAAATAAAGTGGATTTCGTCGCTTAAACAGTGTGCAAACACACAAGTTTCTACAGTTTTTTCTCCACGTAACTAACAAGGTTCCCGAAAGAGACACCGAATATTTGAATGACATAAATTTGATGGTTGAGATATTGTCTCTAAGTTACTTTGCTACCTATAAAACTTGTCTCGAAAGCAAAAAAGCACGGTAGATACTCAAAAGACTCAACGTCAAAAACGGGTCCAAGATTCTGCGACACTCCCTCTTAGCTTTGAGTGTCTTCTCTCTTCAAACAACAATAGCACTACATGTTGCCTTTAACTTAAGAAAGACTTATCTAACCATCTGTAATTTTAAAGACTAAAAGGTGTATATTAACCCATGACTTCGTTCTTTAAGTAAACTATGAGTAGAAAACTAGTTACTGTCGAGCTATTTTTGGTACAGGAAATAATCACTGATTAAGGGTTATTTGCATACTAACCGTGCAAAAGAGTAGTTAGTTAGAGTTCGTGGACTAAAACCAAAGCTAATAACGTGTCTGACTTATGACCGATACTAACGAATGTAATGATGGCCTTCAGTAGACAAGCAATCCAATATAAAAATCCGAGTAGGATACAACATTCATATGATGCAGGGTTGGTTGACAGGAACACTCTGACAGGTGATATGTGACAAATGCGCTCATATAATATCGGAACAAATACTGCTCAGCATTAAAATTCGAACTGCTGCAACAGTGTCAGCCTTGAGACTGATCGAGTCTGGGTGCTGGAGCTTTAAGAAGAAGGGCAACAGAAATGTCAAGATGCTCCTTAAATGAACGAAAAGGGCGTGAATCACCAAGTTATTGTGAAGTTCGATGCAAACTAGAGCTTGTCGAGCAGTTGAAATAAAACAGAGTTATATAACTTTACCAGAAACAAATAATTACGAGCTTTTCGAGAAAAGCTTCTTCGATTTCTGATCGGCAATAACCAATAATGACAAATTATTATTTTATTATCGTCTTAGTATGGGCAGTTATCGGTTTGTTATCGCTGATAGCATTGCTCTCCGGTGTTTCGTTTTCCGATTTGATTTTGACCATATCTTTCCTTTATTTTCCCCGCTTGGTATTGTTTTGGCAAAATACTAACTTGCCTACAAAGACTGCTGTCCTCCCTCCCTCTATATCAACAGTCTCCTCTCTTTTTTCTTGTTCTCTTTCAAGCCCTCCTCTACTACTACCACCGCCTGCCATTTTCTCTTTACTGCCTACATCTTTTCACAATTCTGTTGACCTTCCTGTAATCGCAATTGAAATTTTATTATTTGGTGGTTGCTAATATAGTGGCTAGTGAGCCGGGGTTTGTAGTAACTTGTAGCTCCAAGGTAGCAGTGGTAGTTATAAGCCAATCTAAATTTTTTAACCTGCCTAGCTGTAGAAGATATTTTGAATCGGATTATTCCTTATGTTATTGTGCATCTCACAATTTTTTGTGCATTCCTGTATATTCAATGCTTATGAATTGCTAAGATAGTAAATTCTCTAAGAGCAGCTACTAGACAAGTTAAAGCGGAATCCTTTACTACAAAAAGGCGTTTATTTGCTTCCTAATTATTGTTTGTATTAAGCAAAGTGCACACGCCAGCAAAGCAAAACTAAGCCCAAACGTGCGGAAATATATTTACATACTTCCGTGTACAAAGGATGTTAGATTTTACCATAAGCTTGTACTGAGTATAATTTACATTTGTATGTACATTAGGGTGCTCTTTATATATTAACCAAGCAGGGTACCCGGCGTTGCTCGGGTTGGGCAGATACTAATCTAAATAAGGAGTATTTAAATTCATTCCTTCCCGTTCCTGAAAGTCAAGCAATCTGTATATAAGACTTTATTGATTTTCTTCAAAATATTTCTCCCATTCTTCTCATTCTTATCCTTTATAACTTCCTTATCTCTCCCTCTTTTTTTTACACCCTCTACCTCTCTCCTTCTTTTTCTTATATCCATCATTCCTCTAATTTATCATTCTTTGCTTTAGTTTTGCGAATAGTTTTTTGTTATTATATTATTTTTTATTTAACTGGGCTGTATATAATTTTATGTAGCGAGAGGTCGCTATGCGCCTGTTACACCTTGTATGTATTCATTGGGGCTGAGCACTGGGGGCTCCAATGTATTGGCTGCGGGTTGAGCCACCTTGTTTTGCTTTGAAAAACCCCGCTTTGGGATAAAAGGTTTAAACTTTGTCTTTAGAATATTTCACTAACCAGTTGAGAATTACAAGCACACTCAATGGCTAATGAAATAAACGAACGAAAAATGTTCATAATTTAAGTCACTTAAACAAATTTTATTTTGTCATACACAATTCATACTCAAAATCTCATAACTTAATCAAAATATTTTAGCTGCACAATTTTTTGTCTATCATCTCATACAGACAGCCGTTTTTACAATGGAATGTTTAAATTTAATAAAAACTTTTAAATCACTCAATGCAATCGCTTTAACTCCTTGTGAATTCAATGCTATGACCAAACAAAAGTTCTGTATTTAAGTACGTACATGGCGTGTGAGTAGCTTTTCCTGACATACAAAATTTGTCGCAACATCCAGTGAAATTGAAAAAAAAATTAATATTTAAATTCAAAATTCTTAGTTCTGAAATATGAAAAACCTTCGTCTTGATCGAAGGAACATATAGCCAAAACATGGTGATGATTGAAGTGTGGGAAATGCGGTTCCATAGGGAACACAACACTCACACCACAGAATTTGATTTTTATATATATAGATTTCAGATTTTTTAGTCTCCTCGCCTCAAAAGAGTAATAAAATATCACATATAAGAGTGTCGCATAATAATTGAACCTCAGATATGGAGTATTACTAGGGCGTATTTAAGATTTTGAGTATTAGAAACCAAACTATTTAATTTCAAATCGGAATACTAACCTTTATCCCTCTGTGAAACCACTTAAGTTTCTGCAATCGGCACCAAAATTTATATTTCCTTGGCTGAAGAGTGAGACTAGTGATAGAACGATATGAGTACTGAGTAAGTAGTATCGAACCTTTTCCAAAAAATACTCGAGTATTTCGTACTCGATACTTTTCCCCGATACTTTGCCAAGTGCCCATGGTCTACATGTTTAAGATCAACAAAGTTTAGTCCATTAACACCATAACTTGAGCATAAAATGAGATCGTTGACGATGCGGTAAAAGCTTCGCACTCAATTTAAACCAACTTTTTGATAATGGCTGAATGGAACACGATTTCTGCATATCGTGGTAAAAGGAAAGTACGTGTTTATTGTCCAGAATCACTAGCCCCAACAAAATAGTGAAAAGCTGATAACTCCATAAAATTTCAATACATTTTATCGTGGCATGCAATAGAGCTTTTTCGTTCTTCTATAAACTTTAGTGGATGGAGTTAGCAGCTTTTATTGAAAATTGTCAAAATTAGATTATATCCACGCCCATTTTGGTAAATAGAAAAAAGGAATAATGCTTTAGGAAATACTGATGATGTGGGGAGGTTAGGTTAGGTTGAACTGGCCGATCCATGAGGACCTCACATAGACTGATTGAGTCCGTAGTGTTACCAGAAGTTTGTTTTAACGACCAAATTGAAAAACCCTCTCAAAAACCAGAAACTATGTTATAAAATAACTCCGTCCACTTGGCAAATACTAAAAGTTTCCTAGGATTTAATCCACTTGCTGCTTCAAGATCTGACAGCTGTATCACTTCTAATAGCTGGAGTCTTAGCCCGGCAAGCGCAGGGCAAGAGCGCAGAACGTGTTCGATCGTTTTCTACTCCAGCCCGCTCTTCCTACATCTGATATTACTGACCAAGCCTAATTTAAAGCCATGTGACGCCAGAAGGCAGTGTCCAGTCAGAATACCCGTGATAAGTCTACAGTCCTCTCTTTTAATGATAGAAGCAACTTTGTTAGTCTAAGGTTGTAAGACCTACACATAATCTTCGGCACTTTATAGCCCCGCGCTTGAACCCACGCCTTTCCCGCTTGGTCGAGCATGTGCACCTCTCGCCTTCGCTTAATCTTGCCCAGTCTAATTGGAACGTCTACGGAGAAAGCTTCAAGGGATATGCCCTTTTTAGCTAGTTTATCCGCTTTTTCACTCCCATCTATTCTAATATGCCCTGGGACCCATATAGATGTATGCTTCTCCCTGTTCCGATTCTCTCCAGAGACTGCTTACACTCTAACCTGCATTTAGATGCTGTGTCATGCGAGATTATTGCCTTAATTGCTGCTTGACTCTCAATATGAAAGTTAATATGGTTGATATTCTCTTCTAAGGTTTCTACTGCTTTAGTTACGGCTAATATTGCCGCTTGGAAAACGCTTCAGTAATCCGGCAGCCTGCAGGATCTGCTTTTTTCCGGATCAGTACAGTGTACCACAGACCCTACTCCTTGCACTACTTTGGAACCATCTGCGTACACATGTATCGCCTCGTCCGCCATTTGCGCACCATTGCGCAAACCTTCCACCTCTACTGTGGACTCAATATCTCCCTCGAAGCGCAGATAGGGAATCAGGTAGTCTGTTCGTCTTGAGATTGATGGCGCTTACTACTATGGCCATATAGTCGGCGCTCAAGCTGCCCCAAGGCACCGAGCCTGGTTGCAGTTGTTAATGCTATGATCTTTGCTACCAGGTCTATAGGTGGAATGTGCAGAATGGCATACAGTGCAGCCGTCGGGATTATTTTCAGGGCTCCCGTAATGCTAAGCACCGATAATCTGCATACCCCCTCTAATTTTTTGAGGTATGTTGTTTTTTGTGTGGCTTTCCACAAAACAAGAGCTCCATAGTATAGAATAGGGCTTACTATCGCTGTAAAAATTCAGTGAGAAAAGAGGGCGAAAGGCCCCATATAGACCCTGACTATAATTCACAGGATCATGATTTGGGGGAACTTGAATGGTTAAAAACAAGTTACAAGGTACAATATAAGTTTATTACAATTTTATAAATGGGAGTGACGCCGCACTCATGAAGCAGAAGAAAATTTTAAAGTTTTGCAAGCCCTATCTCGAAATCTATTGTTTCTTTTTGCGATTTGACGGAAATGTGGTCCTTAGTATTATATACAGATCCGATCAAAAGCGGTTAAGAACCACGCCTACTTTTAAAAAAGTGGGCTTACAGTTTCAATCTTAAAGAAGTTTCCATTATATGTATACGAGCCTGACAAGTGCGCATTTTGCTGTTCAGCTGTTCTATTAACTTATAGCTTCCGCTGCCATCTAGCGTATAATAGCAACTGCCGTCAATCAATTAAAACTTACAGCTTGCGTACAATACAGCTTGCGCTGCAATCTAGCGTACAATAGCAACTGCCTAAAATGCAGTGCAAATGTTCACAGTAGTGCCATAGTACAAATAGATTTCTTTCTGTGCTCACAATAGATTATTTTTAACAAATTATTTTAATAAAATATAGCTAAACAAAGCACTACGACCAAAAGTGCGAAAGAGCGAAAAGGGGACCCGTACATAAAAAACAGCAATTAGAAATAATATATGATATTTGGTACGTAACAATACTTCCAGTAGGAATATCGTTATGATCCCCTACTATTTAGTCAATTTCTCCAAAAATCGATTAGTGCCATGAAAAAAATACTTTACGCGATTTTTATTTTCCTTACAAATTGAGGTGACAAGACGTGCATATTTCACGCCGTTTCCTAACGGCATCGGCAAGACAGATGAATTTTAATTGGGAAGCTTTCATGGGAGAAATACACTTGGCGTGCTTACAAAACCACTGCCGAGAGGAGGTCCGTATAGAAAAACTTTTTTCTGAATTAAAAAAAAACTTTTTTTAAATGCCATAAATCGACTAAAATTATTTAAAATCATTTAATGTTCGTTACGTTTTCCTTAAAATGTATGAAAAAGCGCACAATTAGGTACCTAGTATTCGGTTTCTTCCAAACTTTAACTTTTTATTTGTTTTTCTACTAAATTTAAAACTTAAGATCTCATTTAAAAAAAGTTTCTTCACTTTTGATAAAATTGCCGAAGTACTCGCTTGGATCGAGTATACTCGATAATTTTTACTGAGTATGAGTACTAGCATCGATACTTTTGTCCGAGTATTTTATATGAGTACGGTATCGATATCTTTTTTAAAAGTTCTATCACTAGGTGAGACCGAAGAAAAACACCAAGTTGATTTATAAGCACCACCCTAATATATACTTTTTTAAATAACTGTATTTCGCATCAAAAATTTATAAAACAATTAACATTAGTACTGATATACATACATATATATGTGTGCAAACTCTGCCTTTCATTTCCATGAAATTAGTTCTCTATAACTGTTTTATTTGTAATTAAATATGCAAAAGAAACTTTTGTCATCTGCTTGGCTACGCTGCGTATACGTGACATTTCTATTATATGCGGGGGCAAGTCCATTTGTAGTAAAATGAGATCGTACAGCAGTATGCCCACTGAAAGAAATTCAACCACCATAGCGGTTGAAATACATACCTGGTTGCGGTTTGTGATTTTCTTTCCAATGGTGCTTTCAGTTTGGATTACGGTTCGGTTTCATCTCGTTTATGGATTCATTATGAATTTGGTCTCATACCTTATTCCTGTTTGGTTTTGTTTTCTGTTGTGGATTTTTTTCCACTTTGATTTCGGTTTCGCTTTTATGTGTTTATTTGTTCATTTTGTTATCAGAATAAACTTCGGTTCCGTATCAGTTCCAGCGTAAGTTTCAGTTTTGGTTCTCAGTTACGAATTTTATCCAATATCGAGTTTCCGACTTGAGTTTTCATTTCAACGGCATCTCCTTTTATTTTTATTTTTTTAATTTTGCTTTACAAATATTTAACCAAATGGTACACACAGTGAAATAAAAACAAATGAAACTTTTGTATTTGTTGTACGCAGCTTCAAGGATTTTAATCTAAATAATCGAGTACTTTGTTATTGTAAGCATTTGTGGATCAGCAATGAAAATAACGCATTGCTTATTTCCGTTCTGTATGACTCTTCACTTGGAGCTGAATAAATATGTACACTCCCTTGATGTTCTAACACTACTGCATGTCGACACGGCCGGGGTTTGTCCTATCAGCAAATTCATTCATTCCAAATTCATTTATTTACTTGTTTCTTCTTACCGCTTTTAGGCCACAAAACTTAAAATGTTACAGTTAAAAATTACATTTAAAAAATAAAAGTAATACTAATCCTTATGCGGCTGGAACGCATTACATCACGAAGTGCACAGAAACTGTCTTTCCCTTTAACTTACCAGAAAGCATCTTTCTTACGCCTTTAGCGGGTGACATGGGTGCTGTCATATCAGCACGGCAGCAGAGTTTGAACTAAACCAATTAATGCGCAACTAAATTAAGATAACTGAATGGTCATGGACTTGTGTTACCAACAGCGGATACAGCGATCGTTTTCTTTATGAGAGATGAATTTCCATCATCCCGTATGCCCTGCAGTCACCAAAGCCTGGTTTATTCCAGTTCATTTACTAGAATTTTTCGAGATTATTCCAAGTAGTAAGCTCTGAATAGTTTATTGACTGAAATTTTGTGCGTTATACATACTAGGTTAGGTTGAACTGGTCGATCCATGAAAACCTTACATAGACTGAATGAGTCCGTAGTGTTGCCAGAAGTTTGTTTTAACAACCAAACTGAAAAACTCTAACAAAAACCAGGACCTATGTTATAAAAATATTCCCGTCCTCTTGGCAAATACTAGAAGCTTTCTAGGACATAAGCCACTTGCTACTTCTAGATCTGACAGCTGTATCACTCCTAATAGCTGGAGTCTTAGCCTGGCAAGTGCAGGGCATGAGCACAGAACGTGCTCGATCATTTCCTCTTCCAACCCGCACTTCCAACATCTGCTATCACTGATCAAGCCTAATTTGAAGGCATGTGACGACAGGAGGCGTAACCAATCAGAATACCCGTCATGAGTATCACAGTCCTCTCTTTTTATACTCAGTTGAGCAGAGCTCACAGGGTATATTAACTTTGATTTGGATAACGGTTGGTTGTACAGGTATAAAGGAATCGAGATAGATATAGACTTCCATATATCAAAATCATCAGTATCGAAAAAAAATTTGAATGAGCCATGTCCGTCCGTCCGTCTGTCCGTTAACACGATAACTTGAGTAAATTTTGAGGTATCTTGATGAATTTGGTACGTAGGTTCCTGGGTACTCATCTCAGATCGCTTATTTAAAATGAATGATATCGGACTACACCTCGCCCACTTTTTCGATATCGAAAATTTCGAAAACAGAAAAATGCTATAATTCATTGCCAAAGACAGACAGGTGATGAACTTGTTAGGGTGTGACGCAGAATAGAAAATTAGTAAAAGAAGGTAATTTAAAAGTTTTGCAAGCTGTAATTTGGCAGTCGTTGAAGATATCATGATTAAATTTGGCAGGAACGTTACCCTATTACTATATATGTGCTTAATAAAAATTGGCAACATCGAGAACGACACGCCCACTTAAAAACAATGTTTTTAAAGTCAAATTTTTAACAAAAAATTTAATATCTTCTACAGTATAAAAAGTAAATTATGTCAACATTCGACTCCAGTAATGATATTGTGCAATAAAATACAAAAATAAAAGAGAATTTCAATATGGGCTGTGGCTCCGCCCTATTTCATTTATTTGTCTAGGATACTTTTAATGCACATAAGTCGAACAAAAATTTACCAATCCTTGTGAAATTTGGTAGGGGCTTAGATTATCTAGCACGATAACTGTTTCTCTGTGAAAAGGGCGCCCAGTTTTTTTACACAGTCGTCCATCTGTTACCTACCCGCTCGGCCTTTAACACGAAACTTGAGCAAAAATGCGATATTCTTTACTAAACTTAGTTCTCTCGTACTTATCTGAACTAACTTTGTATTGGTGTAAAAAATGGACCAAAGCGACTATGACCATCGCCCGACTTTTTCGATATCGAAAGTTACGAAAAATTTAAAAAATGCCATAATTCTATACCAAATACGAAAAAAGGGATGAAACATGGTAATTGGATGGGTTTATTAACGCAAAATATACTTTAGAAAAAAAACTTTGTAAAATGGGTGTGGACACCTACCATATTAAGGAGAAGTAAATGAAAAAGTTCTGCGGGGCGAAATCAAGGGCTTTGAATCTTGGCAGCAATACCGTTCGTGGTATTACATATATAAGTAAATTAGCGTATCCAACAGATGATGTTCTGGGTCACCCCTTGTCCACATTTTGGTCGTATACTGGAAAAACGCCTTGACATATACAACTACCACCACTTCTTTAAAATACTCATTAACACCTTTCATTTGATACCCATATCGTACAAACAAGTTCTAAGGTCAGCCCTGGTCCCCCTTTATGGCGATATCCCTAAATGGCGTTCACCTATAGAACTATTACACCCACTCCCTCTTAAAATACTCTTTAACACCTTCCATTTTGATACACATGTCATACAAACACATTCCAGGGTTACCCTAGGTTCATTTTCATACATGGTGATTTTCCCTTATTTGGTCTCCATAGCTCTCAACTGAGTATGTAATGTTCGGTTATACCCGAACTTAGCCTTCCTTACTTGTTAATGATACGAACTAACTTTGTTAGTCAAAGGTTGTAAGAACTACACACGATCTTCGACACTTTACAGCCCCGCGCTTGAACCCACGCCTTTACCGCTTGGTCGATCATGTGCACCTCGCGTCTTCTCTTAATCTCGCTAGTCTAGCTAGTCTCTGCTTTTTCATTCCCATCTATTCCTATCTATACTAGTATGCTATTCATACTAGTTAGTATTCCATTTTGGATTTTGGTCTGCCGAGCTCGATGAAATAGAATAACGCTTTCTGCTGGAAATTTGTATACACACTTCAGGTTAACAAAACTAAATGTCATACAAATCAACCGGCGTATAAAACACAAACACAGCACATAACACCATACTGTTTATTTTTGCAGATTAAAAGAAACCATTAAAAAGGGCCAAGTCTTTTAAAATAATAGGCCAAGAGGGATTAGCTGTGTCTATGCTAAAACACCACAGGCATAAGGACATCAGCTGCCCAACGCATATTTTCTACACACTTATATCACAGTACCAAATCCCGGATACTACGGGTGAGTCGTGTCGTACTCCGCTGTCATTCATTTAAGGACAAATATTCTGTTTGCCAGCCATCAGCATGACTTCCGATAAAATTCATATCAATACCACCGTGTCAACGCCATATTAACACCCAAATAAATTGAGGACTAAGCCCAACCCAAAACTCTATCACGGGACGGTGTTTTTCGTGGCACTTGACACAGCCCAATCACTTGCACTACTCCAATAGGATAAGGAAATATTTACTTTAAAGCACTGCATGATATAAACACCTTCCAGCTTAATTAAGCTTGGTTCTAACTGGTCATTGCCTGAATATCTCCACCCATTGCCACACCGAAGTGTTAGGAAACTACATAAAATACTAGAACATTTTTTTTAAGCCCGACCCTCTTGAACGTTGTTTTGCAAATACTCTGAGTGTGTTGTTGTCAAGAAAAGCTTCTCACCAAAAATTCATCTTTCTTGTTGATGTCGTTCGGCGTCGTCCACAAACACACATAGCTAATTTGCGGGAAAGGGAGAAGCTCGGCCTTTATTTCCTTGAGGTTTATAACGCGCCAAACCTTATTATAAAAGTATGTATCTTTAAAAAAGAGGGCGGCCCCCAATCCGTTGGAAGGACCAGGTGGAAAACGATTTAAACTCCCATGGTGGTGACCAATTGGCGCCGTGTTGGCGGAGCGAAGCAGCGACTGGCGCGCCTTGTTGGACGGCCATAACCATTTAGACAGTGTTAAGCGCCATTAATTAAGTAAGTAATCTTTATTGCATTACAAAAATTATTTGTGGTTGCATTCGTGAATCAAAATAAGTTCGCATATTTTGCGTTAGCTGAATGCTTTCCAATATTTCGCTTCAGATACATTTGATGAAAAGCTGGCAGAATTTTAATGTTTATTTTACAATCCGGCCGATTGTATGATTAAAAATGAACATCCTGTTATGATTCAGCTTAGTGTTGCTCGGATACGCGCGTCCACTACAACAGAATTCTAACACATATACATAACCGATATAATGTTATTTATGCACGCTATGCCTGAACGTTGAGAATTGAGACGCACCAAGTGAAGGAGTCTAAGTTCGCGGGGTGTTACCTTGAAACATTATATATTCAGCGTGAGCTTCAATTGTACATTTCACTTCAGATAAATTACTTTTCTACATAACACGTGGCACCGCCCGTATTAAAACAAAACAATGTCTCCCCATTTCCTCTTACAATAAACTTGATATGGTGAAATATCCATTGTATTCACAAACTAATTATATAGCTATAGTATAGCATTATTATATCTAGTCTATGCACCCTTTATACTTGTATTTCTTTATATCTAAGTTCGCCACTGGTCGTTTCATTCTCGTCGATCCGTCCATTTTTACTAGAAATATTTTCTGCATAAGGAAAACTAGTGGGTGTACACAATTTTGTACCGATGGGATGTAAAGATGTGTTTACTTCGGAGCGGTGATAGCATGCCGGCAAAGGATGAATCAGCTGAAATGAGATGATCTCCGTGTAGTGGTGAGGCACGTGTGTGGGTGAATGGCAGGAAGA
>JARSSU010006653.1:0-33547 GCA_029619165.1 Eurosta solidaginis
CTTATATTTAAGAATTCATTAGCTTAACACCGGCTTATAATAATTGAATTTCATATTATGTTTTTTCTAAGAGAAACTGAAAAGAAAGAAACATTTACTGGTTATTGCGATGGACCATTTCGAAAACCGCCAACGTAATAATCATCAGGCAATTTTGTTAATGTTATCAAAGGTTTCACCGGGATTCGAACGTGAATCACATGGGGAAACTGCAGTAGCCTTAACCACTAGGCCATCCTGCTGGTATTTGTTTAATGCTTAATTCAGGTTTTCTCATTTCTACACTAACAACACAATGAGACATTGTCTCTATATTGATTTGTGTGCCATGTAGATTTGTTTTGTAAAGTTCTTTCGTTGCGAATGAGAAGCTTTGTCAACTCGGGCTCAGTTGTACATATTTATGTATGTTGTTTAATAGTTTTTATTAAGCATAATATAGTAATAGGAGTTTATATACATAAACATCTGGGTTTTAACATCCGCTAGGTTAAAGCCAGTGCTCTTTTAGAAATAGGTTAGGTATTTTGTATGTTACACTTAAGCTTAGATCTGAAGTTCTCAAGCCACATTTTTTTGTATTCATGTATGTGTTTGCAGCCCTGGCTGTAATCTTTTGCATAGAGTTGTGGCTCGCAAACGTTGTCCTGGCCCGAAGATTGGTTATCCTACATTTTGAAAGTAGACTTCCCTCCCCTCTATCACAACTTAATATTAACCAAAAGACTACTACTGTATGTACTACTTTCTTCCAATTATCCTTTCTTATTCCCAATCTTCGATAACTTCTCATTCTACTTCTCGCCCCGCAAACCCACTCTCACTCTCATTTTCACCCTCATTACCATTTCTTCTCTCATACCCACTCTCATCCTATTTAGATCTCATTCCAACTTGCACTCCTTCACCTGTTCTACCAAAATTATGTCTTAAATGAATCATATACCAAATATTGGATTACCCCCCCAAAATAATTGTGGGATTATAGTTTATTCAACTTTTGTTTCGCTCTCACTCCACTTCGCTCCCATTTCCACACCCTTAACTCTCCCACTCTCACTCCCACTTCCATCATCATTACATTCCCTCCTCTCACTCCCACTCTTATCATAACCTCACTACCATTGCACTCCTTCTACCTTTTCGAACAAAAATTTACGTCGTAAATGATATCTGTTACCAAAAATTGAATAACTTTCCAACAATTTAGGAACGATCATATATAATTAATTAAAATTTCTGATTCACTCCCTATCAACCAGACTCCCATTCCCACACACTACCTCTTACACCTAGAGAGTCTATATAAAAAATCCTTATACCAAATATTGGGAACACATAAAATTACGGAATATATCGATTTTTAAGCTTTTATTTCCACTCTCACCCTTCATATCCCACTTCGAGCCTCATCTCATACAACAACACCTATACCAAATATTGGAAAGATAACAGCTTCAAAATATAAGGAGATATAGAAAGTTTATTCTCTAATAGGTGATAAAGTCTGAAAAAAATCTTAGTAAATTGGACGCCTATAGGACACACACGCACACATTAACAGACATCCATTTTTATACTCAGTTCGAGCAGAGCTCACAGAGTATATTAACTTTCATTGGATAACGGTTGTTGTACAGGTATAAAGGAATCGAGATAGATATATAGAATTCCATATATCAAAATATCAGTATCGAAAAAAATAATTTGTATGAGCCATGTCCGTCCGTCGTCTGTCCGTTAACACGGTAAATTGAGTAAATTGCGAGGTATCTTGATGAAATTTGGTACGATGGTTTCTGGGCACATCATCTCAGATCGCTATTTAAAATGAACGAAATCGGACCTAAACCGCGCCCACTTTTCGATATCGAAAATTTCGAAAAACCCAAAAAGTGCGAACCTCATTACCAGAGACAGCTTAAAGCGATGAAACTTGTAGGTGAGTTTGACTGTATGACGCGGAATAGCGCAAATTAGTACAAATTTTTGGACATGGCCGTGACGACCGCCCCGCTTTTCAAAAGTAAGGTAATTTAAGTTCATTTGCAAGCTGTAGTTTTGGCAGTCCTCTGAAGATATCATAATATGCATTGGCAGGATCGTTACTCCTATACTATAATACGCTTACATAAAAACATTAGCGAAAATCGAGAACGGACCACGCCACTTAAAAAACAAATTATAGTCGATTTAAGCAGAATAATTTAATATCTTTGACAGTGTGTATAAGTGAATTGTGTCAGACATCACTCCAGTAATGACATTGTGTCAACTAGAATACAAAATAACACATATTTTCAAATGGCGTGGCTCCGCCCTGGTTTTCATTACTTGCCTGGATACTTTGTTAATGCCGATGAAGGGTAGTCGATGTACCGAATCCTTGTGAAATTTTGTGGTAGGGGCTTAGATTCCTAGGACGATAACTATTTTCTGTGAAAAGGGCGAGATCGTTGAGGTCACGCGTCAGTTTTTAGTACACAGCATTGCAGCCGTGCTGTCCTTCCGCTCGCCCTTAACTAGATACATGGCAGCAAAATCGATATATCTTTGCTAAACTCGGTCGCGTACTTATCTGTAACTCACTTTGTATTTGTAGTAAGAACGCCGTAATCCGCATCTATGACCACCCTGCTACTTTTCGATATCGAAACTAGTCACGAAAAATAAAAATGCCTTATATTCTATAGCCAAATACGACAAAAAGGATGCAAACGTGGTAACCGTGGATTGGTTCTTGGCGTCAAATTTTACTCTAGAAAAAACTGTGTAACAAATGAGATTACGTGACACCGTTAACCATCACTCAAGTAGACAGAAAATGAAAAGAGTATTCATGCAGGGCGAACATGCCAAACAGCCCTTGGAATCTGGCAGGCATACTGTCCGTTGTATTACATCTATGAGATGCATTAGCGTACAGCGACAGATGAGGTGTCACATATACACAGCTAAGGGCCACTTTGTAAACCGCATTAATACCTTTAATTGATGTGCCCTGATATCGTACATACCATATAGAGTCACCCCTGGTTGCCCATCTTTAGGGCGATATCGCGAAGACGCGTCCACCTATAGACTAAGGCCACTCCCTTTTTAAATACTCATTAATACTTTATTTGATACCCATCATCGTAGAAAAACGAAATTCTAGAGTCCCCCTGGTCCCCTTTATGGCGATATCAATCGAACAAGGCGTCCCACCAATAGAACTATAGCCACTCCCTTTAAAATAACTCATTAACACTTTCATTTGATACCCATATCGTACGAAACACATTCCAGGGTACCCTATGGTCAATTTTCCGACATAGTGATTTTCCACTCTCTTTTCTTGTCTACCACTGCTCTACAACTGAGTCACTATCATGTTCGTTACCTGTGCCGTGAACTTACCTGCCTCCTTACTTGTTCGCTTAACTAACGTTCTCATGCACACCCAATTGCTACATCATAGTGGCTCTTTGTACTCACAGCCCGTGAGTTTGACAAGTCAAAGATATATCAAGATGTCACTTTGTAAGAACACTATTCCTATATATCCGTTACATTACGTTGCACCTAAGTATTGAGAATTCCACAGAGCCAATACTTTTTTTTGATTTCTGATAGACCCTACGGCACTCAATATTTCTTACGTGATCGCTAAGACTGATGCGGCGACCTCCGAATGCTATGTTCACTGTACCATCCGCTCCTCAGTATACCCGCCCACGACCTCTTCGCTCGAGCGACAGCAAAAGCCTAGTTGCCATCCCGTTTCCTTTCTTTCCGATGACGCGCTCGAATTAGAGAAATGCAAACACTGACCCACCAGGCTCACGACTCACTGACAACACCGACCATACAGTCCCGAAATACGTCTTGTTATGAACGGATGTGTAATGAAAGTAATGAAGTGTCCTTTTCGTTGTGGTACAGGAGTAATTGCTATTGTCATTTAGGCAATTGACTTTATTTCTCTTGCATTAATAGTTACTAGAAACAATCTCACGCACTATCCAGGAAGACTGAGCTCTTGGCGCAGTAAAATATCTAAGTTAAAGAGTCACTGACCGCAATGGCACTACGAAATTCGATAACGTTATTGTTGAGTGAAAGAGCATATAGACGCAAAGTTGGAGTAGTCTGACATCCCTACTACCCGCCACTCGACCCGCTGAGTGGCTTCCGTAATTGTTTTTGAGCTCGCTGACACAAAATAATCCCCAATCTGTGCAACAATGCCTTGTTGCTTCGACAATGTAGCAACAACCCACGCTTATGATTTGACACAACAGCAGATGTAAACCGTTGCGAGGACATTGTTATGCGTTTTCGCGGACGATTTATGTTTTTTGCACTTATAGCTCTACTTTGATCTTGTTTGATGACGCACATTTTTGTGAAGTGTCATTGATACTTCAGCTTGACCAAGGGAACACATGCGCAAATGGCATATGTGTAGTGTATATATAATTATTTCGCAATGATGACAACAACAAGATCATGTTCTTTGGTTATGGATACCTCTGGGGTGGTCCTTATTATCAAGCTAACAATATGCTCCAGTCTGACCCCTTCAACACGTGCACAAAGTCACACACATTCAAGTTCTTCAGTACTATAGTCATTGACGATATCTACACATATAGATTTCCGCGGTCCTCTATTGTGAACCGTTAAGACCTTTCCGGTGTTTGTGCACTTTCAACCACTGCGCGGCACTCTTTGATTGTCTCCAACCGTACCAACTTATGTGATATTGGGTCTTTGGTATTACCTGTTCGAACGTGGGTGAGACCTAGAAATACAAAGTAATTTGATTCTATAAGGACTCTAGTGTACATACAAGCCTATTATACAAACAATACGTACAATACGGATGCCATATTTATTGGCGGACCATCCTTTTTAGAACAATATACATGCAGATACTGCTTTGAAGAGACCACAAAGGTCTCACAAATGATGATATAGCTATTTTGACATATAATTTTTTATTATATTTCCGCGCTATTCAGCACTGTCTATTTGCTTTTTATACAACGCATGCAACTAAACAGATATCGGCGATGGACACTTTCTATCGACTCCAACCATACGTTATTTATTATATGATATTAAGACATTCTTGCGAAACTTATTTCACAATCAGTTTGCAAAAAGCGAAATGCTGTCTTATTCTTGTTTGCAATTTGCCCCGCACTTGCTACAAGGTTTCACATATCATTGTGGCGCTGGTCACAGTTCTTTATTACATTGCATAAATATAAACTACGGCGACTTCCCATCGTGAGCCGCGGGGTCCGCTGCTGCTCGCATAAATTTCTGACCGGCAGGGCAATCCATCATGACTCACTTTAAGTCAATTCACATTCTAATTATCATATCAACAACTGTTTTCAGTAAATTGACTTATTGCTCATCACACAAACCGCAATGTGGCACAGCCTGATATTTCGAAGTGTAACAGAGCTTAAAGTTTCATTCAGAGGCATTAATCGGATGGTATCGCGATTGTTCTGCATCATATATATCCAGACGATTGTTTCCATGATGTGAGAAACATATTACACTACTATGTAAACAATTCGTTCTCAATTTTGCTGATCCCGCCGCGATTTTGGAGTGAAGCAACACGCTGCTCTGTGGTGTGATCTTTCATAACAGCAGCGGTTTTTATCCGTGACTGTGACTGAATCAGAACGAAATGCCACGGGCAATTGGCGCTCAGAGAGCACAATTTTCTGCTTCATACACATTGCAAACATGTTCCACTCATCTGTCTCGTGTGATAAAATTTTGTCTTATGCCGGCGCGAGTGTGAGCCAACTGTCAACATGAATAATGTAATATATCAAGATTTTACAAGCCGAAACACGACACTAACTTCACACAGGCCGCCGCACTCTCAGTCAGCAACCGGACTATACATCTTTCGAGTATCTTTGCGAACATAGGATCCCTCAACCATCACAAACCACCACAAGCTACGCAATCACAATCTGCGCCTCAAAAAACACACATATTTCCTGGTGTGGGTGGGTCTTTCTATCAGCTCTGGTTTTTCGGATATCCTGACCTTAAAAGTGGCAAAAACACCGTTTTTGCCCATATTTGAGGTTATGTAGCCTTGCAGATGTTTACTTTCACCAAATTAGAAGATGGCATCATTAAATACAATTCTTCTCCTTTCACAAATGGCGTGAGTTTGCTTAAATATCATTTTTAAGCTATTGCATAGATTTTATCGCGGGCTTGGCGACTAAATCAAAAAAAACCGTAACGGATATTTGTCAAAAAAGGTTCGAAAAGGTTCGGTGTTAGCAACAGGCCAAATACTAAAATTGGATCTCTATCATAAAGTTAAAGTTAAAGTTAATGTGAATGTTAAAGTTAAAGTGAAAGTTAAACTTAAAGTTAAAGTTAAAGTTAAAGCTAATTTAAAGCTAAAGTTAAAGTTAAGTTAAAGTTAGGGTTAAAGTTAAAGTTAAAGTTAAAGTTAAAGTTAAAATAAAGTTAAAGTTAAGGTTAAAGTTAGAGTTAAGTTAAAGTTAAGATTAACTTAAAGTTAAGTTAAAGTTAAAGTGGAAGTTAATGTTAAAGTTAAAATAATATTAAAGTTAAAGTTAAGTAATGTTAAAGCTAAAGTTAAAGTTAATGTTAAAGTTAAAGTTAAAGCTAAAGTTAAAGTTTCCTATCGCGTCACCAGCTTAAAAATGTAACTTGAATGAATATCAAAGAAAACTAAATGTTGCATAAATATTATAATTGCACTAAGTTGATAATATGCAATAGCTTTAGCCGCGGCAGTCCCCGAGTGCCACGTTTTTTCGCTGAGATATCGCATTTTGAAATTTTCATATTTCTAGATTTTTCTACCCTGATAACATAGACATGATATAGTCGATACTAATTTTCTTGAATTGAGCTTTATTTTTCTTAAAACTTTCACACCCTGACCCCTAGAAACCACCCTATCATACCGCAAGCAGGCTAACTACTTAACTCTGGGGACATGCGTTTACCCGCATATTTTTCTTAAATAAGTCTTATTTATCTAGATATATCACACCACAAGTGGGCTAACAACTAAACTCCTAATCCACCACCTCACGTATCTCTACAGAACATGAGAATTTCAAAATACGATCAATCTCAGCGAAAAAAATGATATAATTGAGCAAACTCACGACGCTGTTGAAGAAGAAGACTTCCACTGTATTTAATGATGTCATCCTTTAATTTTGGTGAAGAAAACATCTGAAGGCTACATAACCTCAAATATGGGAAACAGTGTTTTTTGCACTTTTAGGTCAGGATATCTCGAAAAACCAGTAGCCGATAGGGCAATTCTGAGGCAGATTGGAGTCAGCGTATCATAAACCTTCGGAAATATATAGTAGGTTTCTGGTCTGACATGTTGGTTAAATTTTGTCGGCCTGTGTTATTTTTTACACTTCGCAATGATATTAATAGAAAAATTTTATTCATAACATACACTTTAAATTTTAAAGAACTGCCAGACAGCCTAATAAACACGTTTAGACAATATAATGAAGTTAATCGACATATCTGTGACGACTACATATTAAAAATATATATATTTTAAGGCACGATTGAACGTTGTATATCTATTTTGAACCGATATGGTATTAAGCTGTGAAATTAATAGAAAATAATCGAAATAAATATGAATGTATATATAATAACTATTTAATATAAATATATATATAATATATACTGTTTTAATATTGGGTTTGGCCCCCTAAGAAAAATTCGTTGCCACGTCCCTGGATAAATATGTAGCGGCGCACAGTGAGGGTTTGAAGAAGTATCACTCAAATTTAATCGAGTTTTTGAGAAAAATCAACATGATAAAGCCTGAAATATTTTTTTAAACATGCCCGATTTGCTTTTGTTGTAAGTTTTGCCTTGAGAAAATCAAACATTCGGGTAAATCACTTATTCCTGCAAACGGTCCAGGTACTGCGCTTTTCTAAACTCCACAACAAAACTTACGAAAACACTATATGCAATAAGTTTTGATGCAGCGAAATGCGGAAATGAAAATACAACCCTGAAAAACGCATTCCAAAACATTTTACACTCAGAAAGTACTGCATAGAGTTTCATGAATATTCCCTGGGCCAGTGTAGTGAGTTACGATCTGTGATCATTAACCATTTTTTAGATCACAATAGCTTTGAAATGGAAAACCGATGAAAAGGCAATATGTGAATTATTGGAATGTGTACCACATTAGATCCATAATTGTTTTTTTCTATAAAAGCGTTGTTGACGGTTTCATACTTATTTTTGAGTGAAAAGGAGAACGGAGGGCGCTTTATTAGAGCAATGGAAATCAAGTCCATAATTTAAAGAAGAGTTTAGGAAGAATAACTTTGAAAAGAGTGTACGAAAAAGTTCCTTTTTTATCTCGACATTGAGTTAGTGCGAGATTCGTTATCTGTGAGTGTTATAGTTTCCATTATATTTCCAGAAAATAACAAGTTACACAATATGTCCAACAGTCAGTTCATAGTATCGACATTTCTCAACTAAAAAACTACAAGATCAAGTTTCATTCAAAAACAAAAGGCCTGGGTCCATGTGGGGGTCGAAATCCATTTTTTAATTACAATAGCTCTGAAGTTGTGAACCTATGCAAAATATATGGTCTGTAAGAAAGTACAGATATATGCGACAAAAGGCTATTGGGAAACAGTCTGTGTCAACAGATCGATCATCACTGTAGTGTGAGTTCGAATGCACTATTGGAAGATAGCTTTGAAGAGATTTATAGGGCATAGTCGAAACAGCTGTCATCTTGCCTCTCACGATGTCGCGTTGTTTAAATTTCTCCCTTAAAATTTAAATACTTGTTTGCATGTCTGAATGCATATTTTACGATTTATTTTTAGCATAAAAATCTAGATTACATTTCATATTGCTGATGCAGTGTATGTATTTACCGCTTTCATTTGTTAACAAAATTTTGATTCGATTAGGCATTGAATATAGTGCTTAAATAAATAATAACAATTTGTACTAATTATTTCATTAGCTGTCTGTGTGAAAGAGCTACCAGAACTCTAAACTTTTACTTTGCTGATATATCGCATTTTGAGTAAAATTCATTCAATGCCTCACTATGCGGCACAGCTGCGGCTTGTACGATGTGTAGATAAATGCACTAAAACACACATTGACTATTTATAACAACAACAAACGCCAACATGCGGTCAAATTGCAACATAAATATTACACAACCGGTGTTGTATTTAGAATCACAAACATAAATCGTCGAATATCATTTACAAAGATTCTTACGCAAATCACTCAAATAACATAAACTATAAATAAGTGTGAAAATATATTTACACAACATACATTCAAACAGTATAAAAAGCTACTCAATTCCTATATTAATAAATTATACCATTTATTTAATTATTTAATTTAATTCTTTGATAACATTATGAATTTTTGCTCACACGTAAAAAAATGTATACCAATTAAAGCTACATACTAAGTATTGTTAACCGTCTATTATCTTTTCAGTATTCTAATTGCAAGGTCTTTTACTTTTTGCCATTCCAATTAAATGGCATAATTTTATTAAGTTCTCTTGAAATTGATGCCATCATGTTTGCTTATAACCTCAAATTAGTCTCGCACACTCTGCTTTTTCTTTTTCTAACAGATTTGATATTTTAATTAATATCAAGCAGTTAAATGTCACTGCCATAATAACGCCCTTAGTTTGCAAACTATGAATTTTTTTATACCCAGCTGTACTTGTACACAGAGTATATTAACTTTGATTGGATAGCGGTTGGTTGTACAGGTATAAAGAAATCGAGATAGATATAGACTTCCATATATCAAAATCATCAGTATCGAAAAAAAATTTGATTGAGCCATGTCCGTCCGTCCGTGCTGTCCTTTAACACGATAACTTGAGTAAATATTGAGATATCTTCACCAAATTTGGTACACGAGCTTATGTGGACCCAGAATAGATTGGTATTGAAAATGAGCGAAATCGCATAATAACCACGCCCACTTTTTATATATATAACATTTTGGAAAGCACAAAAAACCTGATTATTTAGTAAATAATACACCCAGAATGTTGAAATTTGACGTGTGGACTGATATTGAGACTCTTGATAAAAATCTTGAAAAAATTGTTTAAAATGGGCGTAGCACCGCCCACTTGTGGTAAAATCAATTTACAAATATTATTAATCATAAATCAAAAATCGTTAAACCTATCGTAACAATATTCGGCGGAGAGGTTGCCTTATTATAAGGAATGCTTTGAAGATAAATTAACAAATCGGTTAAGAACCACGCCCACTTTTATATAAAAGATTTTAAAAGGGTCGCGGACGAATAAAATAAGCTATATCTTTGCAAAAAAGAGCTTTATATCAATGGTATTTCATTTCCCAAGTGGATTATATGACAAAAATAGGAAAACACTTCAAATTTTAAAAAAGGGGCGTGCACCGCCCCTTTTATGACTAAGCAATTTTCTATGTTTCGGGAGCCATAACTCGAAAAAAAATTGTGTAGAACCATATGTATATGTATTATTGCGCAGACTTGTAACACTATTAAGCACACAAAACAAACAACAACAGCATTTCCAGTGTACAGCTGGGTATGTAATGTTCGGTTTCACCCGAACTTAGACTTCCTTAATTGTTGAGTTTGGATCTAAAAATTTACAGTTGAATGGATCACGAGCGCGCAAAAGTATGACGTCCAAGTAAACAGAGTTAATGGGTGGCGTCGACAGTATAGCCATTATGTGATGATGGAATAAATATTTACGATTTTTTAAATAGTCAGATGCAAATATCCTAATATGATAATCGCACTTGTGTTATAATTTATCTTGCATATTAGAGTGTGTCCTGAATTTGATTTTTTGATGCTAAGCATCTTTGCTGACGATATGGGTGAATCCAGAATGTAAGCGTAAGGTGGCTGGAAGCGTAAGCGTAATCTTAGGAAGTGGTGTGGTATATGGAGAATATAGAATATATGTAAGGCATAGTGGGGTAACTAAAAAATCTGAAGTTTGGAAGTTATGAGTACCACCGAGCTTCCCATTCAATACCTACTGAACTGTATACTCAATTTGTTAACACCATCACTAATCAGCTCTAAAAGGCTTTGTTAAAAATACTAATTGCAAGGCAGCAGTTTTCGCGTTTTCTGAACGTTGCAATATTTTTAGTTGATCGCTGTTTTGATCTATATAGGTGTGCGATATAAGCGATTTCAGCTAACAAATTACTTCAGGCAGGGTGTTATAACAAAATGTTATCGAAATGTTGTTGTTGTTGTAGCGATTAGGTTAACTCCCCGAAGGCTTTGGGAGTGTTATCGATGTGATGGTCCTTGTCGGATACAGATCCGATACGCCTCCGGTAACACAGCACCATTAAGGTGCTGGCCCGACCATCTCGGGAACGATATATGGCCACATTGAACTTCAGCCATCCCTCCTCCCCACCCCAAGTTCCATGAGGAGCTTGGGGTCGCCAGAGCTCGCTGTTAGTGAAACGGGATTCGCCGCTCGAAGGTGAGGTTGACAATTGGGTTGGAAAAGCTATATATTGCGCTACACAACCCTTGAATCCCCATGTTATCGAAATGTTAACGGCTTGTTATCGGTGAGGTATCGAAAGGTTGTCGATATGCTATGTAGCCATCGAAAATTTATCGATTTTTATCCAAGATTATCGATTTATATAGCCCAAAAAGTTATCGAAAGGTTTTTCGATTTATTACAAAAGAAGCTCGGCCTATAAATCTCTTCGGAGGTTATCGCGCCTTACATTATTTATTTATTTAATCGATATTTTATCACGAAGACATCTAAGAGTTATCATTAATTATCGGAATGTTATCGATTTTTGATACAAAAATTATCTATATGTTGTCACAAAATTATTGCAAAGTTTTGTTATAAAAACTTATTATTTGGATATCGATTGTTATCGACGACTCATCGGCTTGCTATCAAAGACATACCTATCATCATCACCATTAGTACTACAGCTCTTTGTGAGCCTTGGCTTCTTCCACGTATCCCGGTCCATGGAAGTTTTGCGATTATTGATCACTCCCACGCCCTCTTCGCTTTTCGCGTAGCATGCGCCCGTCTAATACTTTGCGTGGCGCTCTTTCATCCAGACATCCTGCAAACGTGTCCCAGCCAACGAATACGCTGCGATTTTACGAGCCTCACTTTCGCCGTGTAGGTATTCCTCTATCTCACTTTAATTATATCTGATACAATATATTCCGCTTCCTTCTCTTACTAGACTAAAATTGATTGATGGTGCCCGTTTCAATGCCCACGTCTCATAGTCATCCTTTGCTGCAGGAGTTAGTTTTATAAGAGTTTTATATAGGCAAAATATACTCTGTTTGCGGCAGGCATAGGGACATGGATAGCGATTGTTATATCCTCCGTTCTGCTAAGAAGTAGTCCCTCCCAGGTATTTGAATTGATTGATTGAGCTTTCAAACTTTTAATCGCTGAAATGAGGTCCGGTGCTTTTCTGAATGTCTTTGGTCTTACTAACTCTTTGACACTAGCCTGATTTCTCGCAAGGGTCGCAAGATCATCAGCGCAGCCACATATATGATAATTTTTGATGAATATAGTGTCATAGTGTGAATAGATCAGATGCTTGCCTTATATAAGCACTTTCGAATAGATCTCTTCTATAGCGATGCTTACTAGCGAAGTTACTCTTTTTGGTATTTATGCGACGAACTTCATGTGCACTTGGTACTCCCGCCTTTTTTTATTCCAATCAAATTTTTATCTTAAAAGTCCACACAAAACATAGCATTACACATTTTCAAAAAAATTTACTTTAATGCAGATCCCTTCCACTTTAGATCTCCATCGAAATTTTGAATGACGAATTTAAAAAATACAACAAAGTATTCAGTACGTTGACTTGAAACCATCATGTAGGACTATTTCTCACTATTTCAGATTGAAGTATAGGTGTAAACAATTTTTTAACAAAGGTATTAGTCACCCAACTACCAAAGCCGCTAATATTGAGGTTATATAATTCCAAGAATTTTATTTTTTCCTATTTGTAAGGAGAGTAACAAAACCGTAACATTTAAATTTTTTAGAAGCTTATAATGTCTAAAGGGACGGACATATTAATTTAAGATTCAACAAGTCCAATCATTTCATGCTCATTAAGGCAAACTTACTCCATATAAAAAACAACTTTCGTTTGGTATCAATGGTAAAATAAACTTTGACTATTTTCACGAAACTATTTGTGATGTAAATGTTTCAAATTGTTGTGGACTTCCACAAGGTTTGATTTTCATTGCCCTGCAAAAGTTTTAGAAAAATAAAATTATTTTAAAAACTAAGTTCAATTATTTAACAAATTTATATGTTAGGAAATGCTTTCATGTAGGTTAGGTTATTTTGAACTGGCCGGTCAATAAAGACCTCACATAGACTGAATGGGTCCATAGTGTAACCAGAATTTGTTTGACGACAAACGGAAGAACCCCAGAAAACGGAAGAACCTCTTGGCAAATACTAGCAGAAGGCAGTGTCCAGTCAGTATGCCCATCGTGAGCCTTAAATCTTCTCTCTTCAGAAATATGAGCCACTTTGTGAGTCTAATATTGTAGGCTTTGCACATAATCTTAGAAATTGTTCAGCCCCGCGCTTTTTCCACGTCTTTCCTGTTTGATGAATCATATGCAACTCCTGTCTCCTTTTGTTTCTCCAAATGGATTGTGACGTCTATCGTCGACTGAGCGAGTGTTTGCTCCCTCCTTTGCCAACTCGTCTGCCTTTTCGTTGCCTTCTATCCTTTTATGACCGGGAACCCAGTAAAGATGTATAGTCCGGCCCGAGCGAAGTTTTTCCAATGCTTCCAAATGCATTCCAGAACACTTCCTGATGAAGTACTATGTGAGATTTTTGGCTTAATCGCAGCCTGACTATCAACATATGTATTGGCGCGACTGCAGCTTAAGCACGCTTCCTCCAGAATTTCGGCTACTTTCTTCACTACTATAATTTCCATCTGAAAAACACTGTATTAATCTAGCCTGTAGGATCTACTTATTTTTGGGTCAACACAGTAAACAGCAGACCCCATCCCTTCCATTAATTTGGAACCATCCGTATAGACGTGTATAGTATTTTCTACCATTACTGCACCCTGGCACCAACCCGCCGGTTCAATTGTGACCCAAGATCGCTTACTAAGCTCAGCCACGGAAACCATATATTCCATTTACTGCTGTGGCCATATGGTTGCTAACGCGATGTTTTTGGCCTTTAAGTCTGCAGGCGTAAATAAAGGGGTATCTCAGGAGACCAGTTTAAAAGGTTAAAACTAAATTTTTTGTTGTAAAAAAAGCTTTGAATTTAACTTAATTTACTTGCTTTTTACAATTTGCTAAAGACATGAAGTGGTAAATCAAAATAGAGATTCATGGGTCTTCTATAGTATAGTTTAGCATTTTAAGTAGTTAACGAATTGTGAGAAGAAATTAAACTAAATTTAGTTCATATATGCTTTGACTTCTAAGATACGACTTTATCAAGGACTTCGCTGAGATACGGCCTTATTAATAGAGTGCCTAAGATACGTCCTTTTTACCAAAACTTTTAAGTTACGACCTTTCTACTAGGAGAGATCGCCATTTATACTTCCAGCGATATGTACTCCTAAGGTTTGAAAAATTTCACTTCTGAGGTCGGTCCACTTGCCCAACAGTAGAATATTCTGGAAAAAAGTAAATGCCACGACCAAGTGTTTGCTAATTTTATGCAAATTGTTCGCGCTTGTGTCTTGGTAAACTAAATAAATTGAACATATAGAAAAACTAAGTTAAACCAAAATCAATAAATACAACCCAACTCCGCTTACATATGTACATACATAGATTCATAGTATGTTTGTATCTTTATGCATCACGTAACACTGCTTATAAATTAATCAATATGCAGTAACAAAAAGAACAAAGTTTTTCGTTCTGTATTGTATGAAGTTATAAAAATTTAATGGAAATTCATATTGCATGACAAGTTGAATGAACTATATGACTAAACTTTTTTTTATCGATTTTCATAGGTATATATTATTTAAGTGCATACATGACTTTTATATCATATTGTGTATGTATGCAATTGTAAGTGTTCACTTGTAAAGAATGTTGTTCATGTCCTTTTAAACACGCACTCATTTGTGTAATTATGCTCATTAATACTTGTGTAGTAAATAAATATGTATATATGAATATTCAAATACGTATATTGGGTGCACGTGACATGGACTCTATTGTCGTATCAACTTTATCCTTGAATAAGTTTAAAGGATATTTTTTGAAAGTCCTTGTACGAAGCAAATATTTATAAAGCTAAATATTTAAAGCGAGTAATTTCCTAAACTTTCATTCCTTTGCGTTAATTTTATTTCATATTAGTTGTATGATTTCTTTGATGATAAGAATATTCTGGACAGGAAAAAATGAATGAGTCCATGAACATAATGCGAATATAGGTTACTTTGAACTATCTGGTCAATAAAGACCTCACATAGACTGAATTTGTCCATAATGTCACCAAAATTTGTTTGACGACCAAACGGAAGAATCCCAATCAGGTGCCAGGACTTATCTTGTAGAATAACTCCGTCCTCTTGGCAAGTACTAGCAGCTTTCTAGGGCCAAATTTTAATAGTTATGGATCTAACGAGTACTATTTGTCCCTACTTCGCATATGCCATTAATCCGACCCACCATTTCAGAGCTATTCTGATTTAAAAATGAGTTTCGATCACGGATCATAACACGTAATACGGGCCCTGGCTTAATTACTGCCTCAAAATCTGTCGACTCTACACCCTTGTCCTGGCGAGCGCAGGACACGAACTCACAACGTGCTCAACTGTTTCTTCCTGCAGCTCGCACTTTCTACACCTGTACTGACGAGGCTTAGCATATAAGCATGTTATGCCAGAAAGCTGTGTACCCGTTAGTATGCCCATCGTAAGCCTTGAGTCTTCTCTCTTCAGAGATATGAGCCACTTATATCGTAGGGTTTCCACATAATCTTAGACATTTTCCAGCCCTGCTTTTGTCCACGCCTTTCCTGGTTGATGGATCATACGCAACTCCTGTCTCCTTTAGATTTCTCCCAAATGCGAACATACTTCATATTAAATATTTATGAACGTAAGAGAAAAACACTTTTTTAGCTGTTTGGTCCGGAAGAACATTTTAAGAGCTTTGGTAACTTCTTTAATTAATAACTATTGATCATACCTAATGATTTAGACATTCAATTGTTCGAAGTACCTGAATTACAGTGCTTACCTCGATATGATTTTACTTTGTCTCAGAAACTTTACAGCATCAGTACAAACAATTACTTAAATAGCTAATCAAGATGAGGTGTCAACTCTTTAAAAACTTTGGGAAATATATTTGCTTGATTCAACCTTCTCCCTTTTCATTTATTTTATTGAAGTTATACTTCTTTAGGAGCGGTATGAAAATTTGATGATAGTGAAATTTTAAAAAAATGTGACCCAAAAGTCACAGGAAGGAATAACCAACTGTTTCTAAAGGGGAAATGTGTATCTAGTTCGGAACTATAGAAATGGTAATGCAACGGGGACAGTGTACAGCGCTCTGAAAATCGTTCTGTAAAATTTTCTAGAAATAGAGGGCGCACTAGTAGTGGTGCTGCATGCACTAGAAGCACACCAGTTTTTAAGTAGAGATTTCCCCTTCAGGGTTTGTTCACTGTATAGAGAAATTTTGAATGAAGGCATGATGTGGTGTAAGCGTAAGAGTGGTCTTTGGTAATGGTATGCTATATGGAGATATATAGAATGCAAGGGTAGGTGTAGTAGGTGATATTGGTATGCTGTATTAGGTAATACCGCGTGTAAGCGAAGGCGTGGTGTGTGGGATTATTATGTTGTAAGGTAGCATACAGAATGTAAGATAGTCACTACACAGCTGCGTAATGACCTAATATGGACAGCAAATCAAGGCAAGGATTATAATCGAAAACTTATCGATATATTATCAAAAGGTTAACGACTTTTTATCGATTTTTTATCACTGTTAACAATTTATTATCGTCGTGTTATCGAGGTCCGGTGCTTTTCTGAATGTCTTTGGTCTTACTAACTCTTTGACACTAGCCTGATTTCTCGCAAGGGTCGCAAGATCATCAGCGCAGCCACATATATGATAATTTTGATGAATATAGTGTCATAGTGTGAATAGATCAGATGCTTGCCTTATATAAGCACTTTCGAATAGATCTCTTCTATAGCGATGCTTACTAGCGAAGTTACTCTTTTTGGTGTTTATGCGACGAACTTCATGTGCACTTGGTACTCCCGCCTTTTTTATTCCAATCAAATTTTTATCTTAAAAGTCCACACAAAACATAGCATTTACACATTTTCAAAAAATTTACTTTTAATGCAGATCCCTTCCACTTTTAGATCTCCATCGAAATTTTGAATGACGAATTTAAAAAATACAACAAAGTATTCAGTACGTTGACTTGAAACCATCATGTAGGACTATTTCTCACTTATTTCAGATTGAAGTATAGGTGTAAACAATTTTTTAACAAAGATATTAGTCACCCAACTACCAAAGCCGCTAATATTGAGGTTATATAATTTCAAGAATTTTATTTTTTCCTATTTGTAAGGAGAGTAACAAACCGTAACATTTAAATTTTTTAGAAGCTTATGATGTCTAAAGTGACGGACATATTAATTTAAGATTCAACAAGTCCAATCATTTCATGCTCATTAAGGCAAACTTACTCCATATAAAAACAACTTTCGTTGGTATCAATGGTAAAATAAACTTTGACTATTTTCACGAAACTATTTGTGATGTAAATGTTTCAAATTGTTGTGGACTTCCACAAGGTTTGATTTTCATTGCCCTGCAAAAGTTTTAGAAAAATAAAATTATTTTAAAAACTAAGTTCAATTATTTAACAAATTTAATATGTTAGGAAATGCTTTCATGTAGGTTAGGTTATTTTGAACTGGCCGGTCAATAAAGACCTCACATAGACTGAATGGGTCCATAGTGTAACCAGAATTTGTTTGACGACAAACGGAAGAACCCCAGAAAACGGAAGAACCTCTTGGCAAATACTAGCAGTAGTGGTTCTGCATGCACTAGAAGCGCACCAATTTTGAACTAGAGATTTCCCCTTCAGGGTTTGTTCACTGTATAGGGAAATTTTGAATGAAGGCAATGATGTGAGTGTAAGCGTAAGAGTGGTCTTTGGAAGTGGTATGCTATATGGAGATATATAGAATGCAAGCGTAGGTGTAGTAGGTGATATTGGTATTCTGTATTGGGTAATACCGCGTGTAAGCGAAGGCGTGGTGTGTGGGATTATTATGCTGTAAGGTAGCATACAGAATGTAAGATAGTCACTACACAGCTGCGTAATGAGCGAATATGGACAGCAAATCAAGGCAAGGATTATAATCGAAAACTTATCGATATATTATCAAAAGGTTAACGACTTTTTATCGATTTTTTATCACTGTTACAATTTACTATCGTCGTGTTATCGATTTTTTGTCAAAAACTATTAATTTTTTTCGACTCTTTATCGAAAAGATATCGATTTTTTATCAAAAAATTTTCGATTTGTTATCGATTTTTTACAAAAACTTATCGATATGTTATCAAAAAGTTGTCGCTTTGTTGACGATAATTTATCTGTTTATTATGCAACAGATATCGCTAAAACTTCAATAAAAAATCGTTAACACTTCTGTGGCCCGTGGATAACAAGCTCATATAAAGCAGTAACCTGTCGGTATCAATTGTTACGGATAAAAGTCGACGAATTTCTTGTCAAAAGGACCACAATTCATTGTTTCAGACAAAGTCGCCTCTGTTTTTGTTAAATTTCAACCCTGGCCGAGCTCTAGTTTTGGACGCACACCTACAAAAATGTTTGTTTACGCATCGAAATGTACGCCTTTTTTTATAAGCTTATCCTTAATATACTTATTGCAAAGACTAACAGTTTTCATTTAATGTTTTATCCCTGCAAAAAATAGTGCGACTAATCCCTAAAGAGAACGGTCTCCGATTGATCTCTTTTGTTTACATAGAGGCATAATTATCCCCTCTAGTCCCTTTTGGATACAGTTGGGTTTAGTCAGGTTGAAATCTATGTATTCCGTTTTAAGAAACAAAAAAAAAGCGACAACGAAGTGAGTTAAATAAAAATGATTATAGATGATTTATTCGAATTATTTAAGAAAAATGTGGAGCCCTATACCGAACCTAAATGACTTGGACCATGTGTACCGTTATCGGGGACCCATATCTCTTGGAATGAGTTGACTAAATCATTTTTTTACATAGATGTATTTAACAATTTTTTGCAAGTTTTAATATTGCGTTTAAAATGTACATAACCGCGTACCATAAGAAAACTAACACTATTTGATGAGAAAAGAGATTAGTTTTCATTCATTCCCATATGGGTACAACGGGGATTGGTCTTATCGTTCCCGTTCGGATATAGATGGGTACAATTAGTCTCTTCACAGGACATGCTGAAACAAAAGGGAATAGTTCAACGCATACAAAGAGATCAAAACTGGCATTAGTCGCATATTCCTTTGTGACTCAACTCGGACTCATCCTAGACTAATCGCATTTTTTTCCAGGCATATGTAATTCCTTTGTTAGCTTAATAAGCTTAAATATCACATCACCAATCCTAAAATACAATACGTACTAAGCAAATTTATACTTGGTACTACCAACCAAAAATACTCTTTCACCAACAATCCACAATCACTTCCCATTTCCGTTCACTACTTTTCTTCATTTGCGTCAGCCCTTATTATTATTCTTGTTATTTGTCATGTTTTAAGTTTTGTTATTTCTTTAGTTCTATTAGCATTCATTTGTTCCCAAACGTTCCTCCTCATCTTTTCTTCAAGCAAACGAAGTCGGTTCGCCGACCCAAAACATGTCGCATGAGAAAGTTTGTTTCGTCATTGTTGATTTGCCTTTAACTTAGGATAAGTTAGTTGTCTTAACATTAAATTAAATAAAAGGTGACAGCCGTGCAAATGGTACGTATGTAATGACACCTTTATATATTTTAAGGACGTAGAGAATTTGTCCAAGTTAACGGTAAGTAAGCGCCTGCTCTGGTAAAATAAATGAACTATGCCTACTTTGGAATGTGTACATTCTATTCTACTTGCTAAGCAGCCTTATATAATTGGTTTTAAACAGTAAAGCTCATTTGATGTGCATGATATATTAAAGACGTTGAAGTCTAATGGCAGTTGTGATAATTACTACATAAAACTTCGGAAGCCAAAGGAGTTCTTAATGAGGGTTTATCAGTTTTTTTTTGTTGATTTTCTGGCAGGGTGCATATTTGATGTATGTATATTGGAACGAATTTCCGTGAAATTTAGTTTGCTGACAAACATTTGTCTCAAAACGGATGACGGACAATTATTCCAATAAAGGGTCAATCCGCCAAAAAAACACCACGGATAAAAAAATGGAATAAAAAGATTGTCTTTTAATACTTGAAAAACATGAGGTAGATGTACAAGTCGTCTAGAAATCCTGTTTAAAAAAATTTTTTAAGTAAATTTTTATGATAGGAAACGTACTAGTTCCAGAACGCTGAGGGAAGCTATCTGTCATGAGTCTTGGCGTTTTATTTTCTGGGAAAATGTAACCTTCATGTTGCACTCTTATATTTAAATATTTGAACTAGGTCAGCTAGCGCTATTTAAAGGTAATAATACCCCTTTTCTTATTCAGTGGCAAATAATTCGTGAAAGGAGTACCCAGACTCACGAGAGAGCTGTGAAAAGCCAATAGGGCGACACTATTTTCAGAAAAGCGAATGCCATTATACGAAGGACTCGAAGGAGCGAGGAACCATGTACCTCAAAAGCTGTAAGGCAGAAAAAGGAAGGAAGTACACCACGTATAGATGAAGTAGTTGATAGGCCAAAAGGGGCTCCGGCTAATTCGGAGCCTCTAAAGTAAGCTAGCGCTGACACTACGATTGTCTACGGGAAGTTGAACAATGTGACGGACGAAGCTGTTCCTGACTAACAATGATTAGCGTCATGATCAAAAAGATTCCGGACGTACCAAATAAACTGCTACCATTCTCTGATTCGGTTGTTACAATGGCATTAAGCTGATGAACTGCAACAATTAGTTCAGTATTCGAGTTGTCCGAAACCTGCAAAGGCGATGCATGCGCTCGCGGATTGCGGTGCTGGATACATCACTGATCCCCAGGATACCAAAGGCCAGTAAGCGAACTTATCCCAACTATTATTGGATTGTTAATACTAGTGAACATCTTCTCACATAATTATTTCAGTATTCATACTTCGTTGAAATATGTTAATTTTAATATGGCGCCAACAAAAGGCCCACAGTGCGACACAAAGGGCGAATACGAATGGCCACAAATGCTGAATTCATAAAATAAAGCTCAATATATGAACTTTCTACCTAAATGTGGTAAATTATATATTTCAACTTTTATCCCACTAATACAACAAAGAATCCGATTCTTTAATAATTTACCGGCTAATGTCCATACGTTAATTTTTCTAAGTTTATGTCTATTTCTTTATTGCTTATGTTGTCAGTTTTCCAGCTTTTAAAATATAAATAACACGTTTTGTATTTATGGCATTATCAATATGCCGGTCTGCAGTTAGGCAAACACGAGGCAAGGCCAAAATTCAAAATTAAAGTAAGTACTTATCCACAGCTGCGAACACAAAAATAGCAGTGACAATTTTTATCGAATTTCGTTAATTTATTTATTTTTTCATTTTCGATAGTTAAATAATTTCAAAACGAGCGTTGATGATATAATTAGTCAAGTTTTTATATTAAAGCCCTTATTGAATTTTATCTTCCATACAAAATACAAATTCTAAATTATCTCATTATTGCTTCAGTGAATGCCTAATGGAATCAAAAATCTAGTCGGTTTGTTATTGCTGTCAGAGAAAAATTACAAAATTAGCACACGGCAGTAGTTTCTAAATTTAACTACTCCATCAGCTAGCTTTTCGGGCATTGTAAAGGTCTACAAGTAGGATATGTAGCAGCACGCACATACACAGCCACGATCACCTGATAAAATGCTTGTTCTTGTTCGTTTTTTTTGTGGATGCTATTTGGCACTGTTGTACTTCTTATGTCCAAACAAAAGTGTAGTAGCTGCTAACGAAAACTGCGTAAAATTTTTGTCGTAAAATTACAAAGAAATATCCTTATTTACTTTCAAACGAGCACTTAATTACATCTCTCTTTAAAATTCATATGTTTTGGACAATTTTCATTAACAAATTGTGATACTTTATTACCGGGGACGTTTGCTAAAACACGACCAAAACCGTCGGGGGAGGTATTAATAGACGCGTTTTTGCCTCGCTTCCAATAATACGAATACTTTTTCGCCTTTGGACTATTGATAACAGGACTTATCGCGTCTTTTCATTGCTCTTTCCACATTTTTGGACGGGTTATTGCAGTCGACCTCGGTTTCAAACTGTTTTTCGCGGAGAACTTTTGAACGGGTAGAAAAACTTAGCACCCGTGTTTGTATTCTTAATACTGGAATAACTACGCGTCCTCAGATACCCCAATTCAAGACTTTTGTATAATTTCTGTATAATTTTAAATTCGTTCAAAAAAGTTTACCATCACAGCAACCCATATCTGATATTCCGGTCCTTTTTTTGTTTCCCTGCGTCGCTTTCCACGACAGCAACCCCGGTAATTTTGACACTTCGTTCAGTGTCAAACGCATGTTCCACGCAGGTTCCACTGAGTTCCACAATAGTTTGACACTGACCGAATTGTCAAACGGCAGTGTGTTAGAAAGTGAAAGGAATTGTTTCCTTCTCATACATATCATACTTGTAAACCTGTACTATGTTTTCGGGTGCTGAGTTTTGAGCTCGAGATCACCTACAATCACATAACGAATGACAATCAAAGCAAAATTTGTTTTCAATAATTTTCAAAAAATAGAAAAACCCCAAAAAACGAAAAATTTATTTCATCAGCGTTTCCAGCAAAAGATAATATGACATTGGTAAGATGCAGCGTCTATGAATACTTGCGCATACATTTTATTTTGCTTTAAAGCTAAGGAGTAAATGGCTGCTAGGTTATGTTAGCTTGAACTGGTCGGTCCATGAACACCTCACATAGATTGAATGAGTCCATAGTGTTACCAGCAGTTTATTATTGAAAAACCCTATCAAAAACTAAGACCTATGTTATAAACAAACTACGTCCTCTTGGCAAATACTAGAAGCTTTCTAGTACATATGCCACTTGCTCCTTCTAGATGTGAAAGCTGTATCACTCCTTATAGCTTGAGTATTAGCATGGCAAGCGCAGGGCAAATATCAAGATTGTCGATATTAAGATTGTGCCAAATCTCAAGCTCTTGCTGGGCTCTAAGCCTACTTTCCGTAAAGAAAAGTTTCTCAAATTCAGCTAGGCCAAAGAGGTATTCCTGTACCGAATATCGAGGAGTCACACTATGAAATGGACTTTAAAAAAGAGTTCGGTGCCAGGTCCACTTCCCAGAAAGAAAGGTTTGTCGGATGATATGCTAGTGAAGAAAGTAACCCAAAAAAGTACCAAATTTCAAGGAAATGGCACCATACACAACTATTTTTTTAGAACAGGTGGATCCTTGGTTCATCACCTTCAGAATAGGTAGGAATAAAAACGTATCAAATTGTGATTCTAATGCATCACCAAATGCCCTCGAACACACTCACAAAATGTCATCAAAATCGATCCAGTCATTTAAGAGTTCAGTCACAAATACATGTACATAAGAAATATGTATCCATGTAAAGATACGAAAATAGTTTTGAGATTAGTTTGCATAGTTTTTATAACAAAATTCTTCAAAATTTTTTTTAAATCATCGAAAATACAAAATACAAAAATTTAATTGACGAAATTCGAAAAAAATTTACACTGCTATTTTAGTGTTCACAACTGTAACTACCTAAATATATATTTACATACTTACATACATTATATTTGTACAGTTGTTCATATTTACCTGCAAACGTATGCTAATATTTGCTTACTACACTAAAAAAAAAGCTTTGGTAAAATCAACAGATATTTCTGTATTTTTCTATAGCAAATATCTGTTGAATCACCTTCGCACATTTTTGAATCTGAACAGTCAAACAAAAAAAAACAGTTCAGCATACATACATAGGCCACAGCTGTAAAAATAAAAAATTAATACAATATTTACGTGGCGCGACCCCGTCAGAATTTTTTTTAAGATTTGATTTTACTTTTTTCATGTCTTGGGCCCAGGATTTTCGGCGTGACAGCCGTATGGCGCTACCATCGCACCACTATTGCAGCCTAGCTCTGCTCTGTTAATTAACAATTATTAATGACACCTAAGCATAAAAATTTAAAATAATAAATAAACGAGCTTCTCTTCCAAATTGCGTGGTGCTCCTTTAAATTTTTTCTACAAATTGGCGGAACGGGACCTACACGTTTAATGCCGACGTCGAACTGCATCTGCAAGGTAGGTGAGTTTTGACTGAGAAGCTTTACATGGCAGAAATACACTCGGAGTGCTTGTCAAATTACTGCCGAGGGGCGACCCAGCTTGGAAAAACTTTGTTCTATTGCAAAAACTTGTTTCTAAAATTTTGATATTGTTCGGGGCGTGAATTCGAGATCTTCGGTGTGCTGGCCGAGCACGCTACCACCACACCAAGGTGGCCGCCAATTAACATAGTCAAAATAACAGATTTCCGTAAACATCAGAGTAACAGTGCCTGTTGATATGACAGAGATTTCTGTGGAACGATAGAATAAGAATAAAGAAGTGAGCGCTGTGAGCTTAAGTTTCTCTTTAAAGTATGCTGAAGCATTTGCATAATTTTGGCAGATCATTGCTGCTGAAATTGCCAATGAAGTCAGTTCTTTTAACAGAAGAAACAGTTAGATTGATTGAGAGTCTGTAATTTTTACAGAGTGTTGTTAACTTCTGACCAACAGTTTTTCTTCTGTTGAAATAACTAAACAAATTTGTTTGTAAATCGGTTGAATTATCCATATGGTAATTTATTTTACTGAATAACTCTTCATTCTGAGCCGAAAGCCCTGGCAGCTGGTGCTCCTTTTTGTCTGTAGAATAGTAATTTTATTGCTTTTGTTCATTTAATAAATAAATAAATAAATAAATAACTCTTCATTATAGAAAAACCAACCTGATTTGTGCAGTACTTCTTAAGTTATGTAATGTTTCTCATGCTGAATTATTGTTAGAAGTACTGCACCTCTTACTGCATTACTGAGTACTGCAGCGTCTTTCAGGCGGAAGTTAAGGCAATAATTTCACACATTATTTCATCAAGAAGTGGTCTGGAATGCAAAGAGGCGTTGGAAAAGCTTCGCTCATGCCGGGCCATAAATGTATACTGGGTTCCCGGTCATAAAGGTATAGAATGTAACGTAAAGGGCGTTTAGTTGGCAAAGAAATCGCTGAATCGATGATAGATAGACGTCCCAATACGTTTAGGAGAAATCCAAAGGAGACAGGAGTTGTGTATGATCCATCAGGCACGATATTGGGCTTACAAAGTGGCTACGACGAGCATACTAACTGGAAAATGCCTTTTTTCCGTCACATGTTAATAAGTTAGGCCTCGTCAGTAACAGCAACTGTAGGAAGTGCGATCTACAGGAAAAAACGATTGAGCACGTTCTGCGTTCATATCCAGCGCTCGCCAGGTCAAGGCTCCAGCTATTAGAGGCGGCAGAGCTGCCAGATCTCGAGGCAGCAATTAAGTGAGGTTCTTGAAAACGTCTAGTAGTTGCCAAGAGGACGGAGTTATTCCATAACATAAGTGCTGGCACCTGATTCTTCCGTTTGGTCTTCAATCAAATTCTGGCAACATTATGGACAAATTCAGTCTATGTGAAGTCTATATTGACCGGCCAGTACAACCTAACCTAACGGCACAACGACTAACATACGAATAATTTGTTGATTTTACTAGCTTAATTTCTTTCGGTGTATATACATACATGTCTGTTGGATTTTAACAGCACAACTTATTTGATTTTTGGTTTTTTACATTCAGGCAGAAAATCCCTGGTACTTTGGAGAAATATATCATACTGTAACGAATTTTGTTAATTTTGCTTATTTTGCACCTTCTGCTAACGTTCATATCGCTGAAGTGTCAAATAAGTAACTCAAATATTCAGCCAAATGGGCTTTATTTAGACTAGTTTGGGAATAGTGCTTCACAAATTAATTACTCGCGAGCTTCACTAAAAGCATGCTAAAATCAAACTGATTCATAATCGCTTGCACCGCGCTGCTTTTACACTCTCAGTTAGCCCCGTTCACGTATTTCTCCTAAGGGCTAAACGTTTCCCAAACATCCCTACCATGGCGGAACTATACAAGGTGGCAGCACTGTGACAGCTGATTTGTACTATTTTAATTTTATGATTTGATATACAACATCCGGCATAGTACAATTTTGACCTTAGTCCATCGATTTGCAAACACAAAATACATGGAAATTTTATTTATGTTTGTAGGTATGTCACCGTGCTGCACCTTGTATGGTTCCGCCATGATGCCTTTTAGAACTGTAGTATCTCATGCTTGGTTATTTAGCTATATACATGGATATCTGGAGTTTATGTTTTTCTTCTAGCCGTATGCATGTGTATGTGTGAGTAACAACTTCTGCTCTTAGCTGCCGGCTACATATATGTACATATGTGAAATAATCTCTCTGCTTCAAGCTGCTGGTTATGCGTATGGAATATTCTTCGTTACCTTGTACATAAGTGTGGTTGCTTGCTTTAATATGTACATGTACATAAGTGTGGCTGCTTGCTGTATTTTGTTGTTGTGATTATTTACCGCATAGTGATGCTAATATTAGCCACAATACATTAGTGGGGATATGTATGTTCATTTTCATCTTTAGTAAAATTGTATAAACTATCTTGAAAAATATCAGATCAGTAATAGATTTAAAGTTTTAGAGCAAAAAAGTCATATATGAAATAATTATGTTGTCTTATTAAAATTTCAGGTATGTGTTCTTTTACTACCTTTTTACTTCCTTTATATTAGGTGGGTTGAATGTTTGTCCGCTTTTCATACATATCTTGCAATCGATTTTTAAGTAATTTCCCATTGAGCTACAAACGTGAAACTTTACACATGGGTTAGAACACCGTGACAATGCAACAAAAGGGAAAAAATGCGTTAGGTGGCGCATAGATTGAAATAAGTAGAGAAGAATTTGAAAATTTTCAAACTAGCTTTTAAGTAACTTCTCGATGAGCTAGAGATTTGAAATTTCAAACTTAATTCAGAGGTCGATGACAGCCGATGACACGATACAAAGAGGTTCGCTAAGGGGCGCACGGGATGAGATATTTAGAAAAATCTACGAAACGTTTTTTGTATGTCTCATTGAGCTACAACTGTAAAACTTCACAGATAGAATAACACGCCGAGAAAATTAAAAAAACGTAGAAAAAAATCCGTTAGGTGGCGCACGGATCGAAATATTTAGATAAGAATTAGGAAATTTGGTGTTTTGAGATCGATTTTAAAGTAACTTCTCATTGGGCTACAAACATGAAACCTCAGAGACACGTTAAGACACCGTGACAAATGAACAAAAGGAGAAAAAAATTCCGTTAGGTGGCGCACGATCGAGAAAATTAGATAATCATTTGGAAATTTGAAACCGGGTTTTAAGTAACTTCTTGATGAGCTAGAGGCTAAAAATTTAGAACTTAATTCAGAGGTCAACGACACAATGCAAAAAGTTTCGCTAGGGGGCGCACGGACTGAGATATTTAGAAAAATCAAACGGAACGGAGGAAATTTTGGGATTGATTTTTATGTAAGTTCTCATTGAGCTACAAGCGTAAAACTTAACAGATAGGTTAAGACACCGAGAAAATGTAAGCAAAGGAGAAAATAGAAATAAAATAAAAAATTTTAAGCACTTCCTTTATATAAATGGACAAAAAGCAACGAAAAATGTCTCCTTATATAAATACATATTCTCGCTAAACTTTGATTTTTAAATTTTGACATAGAAATTGCAAAAATATTTATGAGAAGTAAAAATATAAAGGTGGAGCGCACATTACTTGGATTGGAAATTTGGTAGAAAAGAGATATTATTAGTCAATCGATTGCGCTCCACCTTTATATTTTTCTTCATAAATATTTTCGCCATCAAAGTTTTACAATAATATTTCTTTATATAGGAGACATTTTTCGCTGATTTTTGGTCCATTTATATAAAGAAGTGCTTACAAAATTTTTTATTTTATTATACCTTTCATGAAAATGAAATGGTATATTAATTTCGTCACGAAACCGAAAATTGTAAGTCCTTAAAGGAAAATAGATAGACCCACCATTAAGTATACCGAAATAATCAGGTTGAAGAGCTGAGTTGATTTAGCCATGTCCGTCTGTCCGTCTGTCCGTCTGTCTGTTTGTATGCAAACTAGTCCCTCAATTTTTGAGATATCTTGATAAAATTTGGTGAGCGGGTGTATTTGGGTGTCCGATTAGACATTTGTCGGAACCGACCGGATCGGACCACTATAGCATATATCCTCCATACAACCGATTTTTCAGAAAGAGAGGATTTTTGTAATATCTTACCCAATTTAACAGATTGAAGCTTCAAACTTCACCATATACTTTCGTATATTGCACATATTGTTGCCTGAAAAAATGTATGAGATCGGTCGTATATATAGTATATATCCCCCACAACCGATTGTTCAGATAAGGAACTTTTTCGTAATTACTGCCCTATTTTAAGAGCTAGAGGCTTCAAATTTCAAAGAATGCTTACATATATAGCATATATTGTTGTCTGAAAAAATCATAAAGATCGGTGGTATATATAGTATATATATGGTGGTATATATAGTATTATATATTAGTATATATATATATATTTTTCGCAAATTTTAGCCCCATTTTAACAGCTAGAAGCTTCAAATTTCACCGAATACTTACGTATATAGCATATATTGTTGTCTGAAAAAATCATAGAGATCGGTTGTATATATAGTATATATCTCATACAACCGATTGTTCAGATAAGAAACTTTTCGCAATTTCTACCCCATTTTAACAGCTATAAGCTTCAAATTTCACCGATTGCTTACGTATATAGCATATATTGTTGTCTGAAAAAATCATAGAGATCGGTTGTATATATAGTATATATCTCATACAACCGATTGTTCAGATAAGAAACTTTTCGCAATTTCTACCCCATTTTAACAGCTATAAGCTTCAAATTTCACCGATTGCTTACGTATATAGCATATATTGTTGTCTGAAAAATCATAGAGATCGGTTGTATATATAGTATATATCTCATACAACCGATTGTTCAGATAAGGAACTTTCTACTTTATATTTAATTACTGCCCTATTTTAAGAGCTAGAGGCTTCAAATTTCAACGAATGCTTACGTATATAGCATATATTGTTGTCTGAAAAAATCATAAAGATCGGTTGTATATATAGTATATATATGGTGGTATATAGTATATATATATATATATATATAGTATATTTTTTCGATTGCCCCATTTTAACAGCTAAAGCTTCAAAATTTCACCGATACTTCGTATATAGCATATTGTTGTCTGAAAAAATCATAGAGATGTGTTATATAGTATATCTCTACACCGATTGTTCGATAAAAACTTTCGCATCTACCCCGTTTAACAGCTAACGCTTCAAATTTCACCGATTGCTTACGTATATAGCATATATTGTTGTCTGAAAAAATCATAGAGATCGGTTGTATATATAGTATATATGTCATACAACCGATTGTTCAGATAAGAAACTTTTCGCAATTTCTACCCCATTTTAACAGCTATAAGCTTCAAATTTCACTCGATTGCTTACGTATATAGCATATATTGTTGTCTGAAAAAATCATAGAGATCGGTTGTATATATAGTATATATCTCATACAACCGATTGTTCAGATAAGAAACTTTTCGCAATTTCTACCCCATTTTAACAGTTATAAGCTTCAAATTTCACCGATTGCTTACGTATATAGTATCTATTGTTTTGTCAAAAAATCATAGAGATCGGTGATATATATAATATATATATGATGGTATATATAGTATATATATATAGTATATATATATTTTTTTACGATTTCGGCGCCATTTAACAGCTAGAAGCTTCAAATTTCACCAAATGCTTACGTGTATAGCATATATTGATGTCTGAAAAAACCATTGAGATCGGTGGTATACATAGTATATATCTCATACAACCGATTGTTCAGATAAGAAACTTTGCGCAATTTCTGCCCCGTTTTAACAGCTAGAAGCTTCAAATTTCACAAAATGCTTACGCATATAGCATATATTGTTGTCTGAAAAAATCATAGAGATCGGTGGTATATATATTATATACTTCATATAAACTGTCATTATGACCCCTTTTTTACGGCTATAAGCTTCAAAATTCATCAAATTTCATCAAATAGTTACGTTTACGCATATATTTTTGAAATACGTGATTCGTAGTCATAGTTTTTACACGCAGACCACAAAAAACCTGAACTTTGCATCCTCACACAAATTACCTACCTGTTTTTTATTTTATATTTATCTTAAAAATCGTTAAGGTATGTAGATCTGTTCACTATATATTTCTTATCTATACATCCGATTATTCGGAGATTACGAACGGGATAAGATTATTGTTCAGCCCCATTCATGAAAGGTATGAAGTCTTCGGCACAGCCGAAGACAGTCCCGTTCTTACTTGTTTTTATTTGTGAAGAGACCGCAGAGGTTTTAGTAGGTAGGAAAAAGTCGAGAATAAATGTTTGCTCGCTAACTATTTATTGTTTATAAAATCACATTTAGCGTATGTATGTATGTACCCTTGTGTGCGTATACAAAACCGTATATACATCACTATGTTAATGAGCAAATATGTTCAAACTTTGAACTCAGTTTCTGCCCAAGACTAATACCTAAAAGCCAACATGACTTTATTACAATAAGCTGGGCTATCCCCATTAATTTGGTTTAAAAAACGGTTTTACTTGAAACTTGACTTTTGTTAACAGCATGACATTAAAGTTATGTAACTTTAAGTTAATTACACTACGGACTTATTCAGTCTATGTGAGGTCCTCATGGACCGACCAGTTCAACCTAGGTTATTGAAAGAAGAAAAAAATTGCTATTAAGTACTTGGTAGACATCAGCAATTCTAATCTAATGACTCAAATATGTTCAATATGCAACAACCGCAAATTCTTTTCAGTCACATTAGTTAAGGGTATTCTCTAAGACTTACCAAAGTATCAGAGTGATGAGATTTTGCTTAATATCTATTAGGTAGGGCAGCTCTTTGGATCAAAATCCAGCTAAGAATAAGATAGTATCGAGGTTAACACCATTTCTCAATAAACAACTAAAACCAAATGACCTGACATTGAATTGAAGAATCTCGCAAAAATCTGTCTTTTTCCATATGTGAGTGTCGACGTCACACTGAATAATACATTAGCATCATACTAAAATGGAACATTCCTCCAATCCTCTTAAATCATGCTAATCGGTTATGCGGACTATCTCGGTGCGGACTATTATGGGTAGTTAATTACGGCTTAGCATGGCGTGTGTCTGCCTTTTTAACACATTTCATCACCCTTTTCCCCAAGAGCATTAACGTGGAAATTTTTATACTCAGTTGAGCAGAGCTCACAGAGTATATTAAGTTTGATTGGATAACGGTTGGTTGTACATATATAAAGGAATCGAGATAGATATAGACTTCCATATATCAAATAATCAGGATCGAAAAAAAATTTGATTGAGCCATGTCCGTCCGTCCGTCCGTCCGTCCGTCCGTCCGTTTAACACGATAACTTGAGTAAATTTTGAGGTATCTTGATGAAATTTGGTATGTAGGTTCCTGAGCACTCATCTCAGATCGCTATTTAAAATGAACGATATCGGACTATAACCACGCCCACTTTTTCGATATCGAAAATTTCGAAAAACCGAAAAAGTGCGATAACTCATTACAAAAGACAGATAAAGCGACGAAACTTGGTAGATGGGTTGACGTTATGACGCAGAATAGAAAATTAGTAAGATTTTGGACAATGGGCGTGGCACCGCCCACTTTTACAAGAAGGTAATTTAAAAGTTTTGCAAGCTGTAATTTGGCAGTCGTTGAAGATATCATGATGAAATTTGGCAGGAACGTTACTACTATTACTCTATATGTGCTAAATAAAAATTAGCAAAATTGGATGAAGAACACGCCCACTTTTTAAAAAAAAATTTTTTTAATTCAAATTTTAACATAAAATTTAATATCTTTACTGTATATAAGTAAATTAAGTCAAAATTCAACTCCAGTAATGATATGATGCAACAAATACAAAAATAAAAGAAAATTTCAAAATGGGCGTGGCACCGCCCATTTTCATTTAGTTTGTCTAGAATACTTTTATTGCCATAAGTCGAACAAAAATTTACCAATCCTTCTCAAAATTTGGTAGGAGCATAGATTCTATGACGGTAACTGTTCTCTGTGAAAATGGGCGAAATCGGTGAAGCCACGCCCAGTTTTTATACACAGTCCACCGTCTGTCCTTCCGCTCGGCCATTACACAATAACTTGAGCAAAATCCGATATATCTTTACTAAACTTAGCCCACGTACTTACCTGAGCTCACTTTTTCTTGGTATAAAAAATGGGCGAAATCTGACCATAACCACGCCCACTTTATCGATATCGAAATTACGAAAAATGAAAAAAATGCCATAATTCTATACCAAATACGAAAAAAGTGATGAAACATGGTAACTGGATTGGTTTATTGACGCAAATATAACTTTGAAAAAACTTTGTAAAATGGGTGTGAATGGGTGAAAAAGTTCTACAAGGCGAAATCAACAGCCCTTGGAATCTTGGCAGGAATACTGTTGTGGTATTGCATATATAAATAAATTAGCAGTACCCGACAGATGATTTTCTGGATCACCTGGTCCACATTTTGGTCGATATCGCGAGAACGCCTTCACATATACATCTAGGGCCACTCCCTTTTAAAACCCTCATTAATACCTTAATTTGATATCCATATCGTACAAAAACATACCAGAGTCACCCCTGTCCCACCCTAATGGCGATATCTCGAAAAGGCGTCCACCTATAGACCTAATGCCCCCTCCCTCTTAAAATGCTCAGTAACACCTTTCGTTTGATACCCATATCGTACAAACATTCTAGAGTCACCCCTGGCCCACCCTAATGGCGATATCTCGAAAAGGCGTCCACCTATAGACCTAGTGTCCACTCCCT
>JARSSU010006655.1:0-12215 GCA_029619165.1 Eurosta solidaginis
GAACCAAAATGAAAGTGGTCCATTTGGAAAGGCTGGCAACGTTTAGATCGAGAGATTTGTCTGACCGGGAAGATCAGACTTAGGAGGAGGGCAGTGTCACGGATATTAGCATCGCTACGTTATACCATCACTAAGGCGATGCTAAGGCCACGATAAGCACTATTTACGTCAATAATCAAATCATGTATACACATATATAAGGCAGCCGAAAGATGTCACACACAGATGCATTTACTTATACGCCTATGTATGCGCGAGAGACTGTAAACTACAAACATTCACATCAATAATTCAATCATTATATATCTACATAAACGAATAAATAATTGCGTCTACACATATGTACGTATACGAGCAACAGAGCGGCAATGCACAAACACATGCATATATCTTATCTGAGTTGTCACAAGAGAGAGCAATAATTTGTGCACGTAGTTGTGGCTGGCGATTTTGTAGCCGAAACTAACAAGTAAGTTCTGGAAATCGAAGAGCCTAGAAGTATGCAGCGTAAACTATAAAAGCGGGGCAGGCGAGTAAGAAGTAATTCAGTTTGATTTGAACCGTCAAGCAGTTCGATTAAGCGCTATCTAGCGAGCTATAGCAGTATTATTTTGAATAGTAGAGTTTCATTTGAGCTATCAATCACTTTGGTTGTTAAGCAAAGTATAAGTGTTATTGTGAAGTATTTTAATAAAGGCCATTTTTCCATTATTCAATATTGGAGTTATTTATTCAATAGTTTAGCGATAAGAACTTAGCAGATGGTTGCAAATAAAAGGATTTGCAAGTAAATTGGTTACAATAGATTCCTCAAATGCATTAACCGCTTGGAATGCAGGGAGTCTTGTATGGTTTTTTGTTTTTACACCAATCAATGCTTGACAAAATTTCATTAAAAGTAGAAAGGTCACAAGCGCTATAGTTAAATTTTATACCAGCCTCAGGAGTAACGTCGGCAAATTCATAAAACTCCAAATCCAGAGAAAGAGGAACGTGATGTTTATCGGTTGGCGAGATTGGTTTAATGCATTCCGACAAAGTGTAATGAACATTAATAGAAATGAATACTAAATCTAGAATTTTATTTAAACAGTTATAGAAATGATTAATTTGAACTAATTCAGTGCTTAAAATATTATCGATAAGTTGAATTTCGGCTGAAGAGTTGACATTAGTGGCCATAAGTGCTCCCGTGTTATCAATTCGGGACCAATTCAAATGGCATAAATTAAAATCACCTAGCACACAAAGATGGTTGTCGCCAACAATATTTGATGCTAATGAAACAACGTTGTCAGCATGGGCAAAGTATAAGCCATCTGCACTATTCGGTGGGATTACAAGGCACATACATATTAGACATCAGACAAATCATGCACACGTACGCAAAACTGGCCAATGATTTTATCCGAGTTGGTGAGTGTTACCAATGCGTCGCGGAATTTTCTTCGAACAGCAATAAGAACACCACCACCTCTGAGGCAAACAGTTTTCACAGGATCACAGTCTTTACGAAATACGTCATAAAGATTAGGATCAAAAATTTCACTATCAAAGAAGTTATCATTCAGCCAAGATTTAACAAAAACGAATATATCATAATCTAAATCAGAACTATACCTATATACAGCCGAATGTTTGGTCCGAAGGCCAGATATATTTGGAAAATATGTTTTTAAGCAATTTTTAGCCGAATTTGAAGCAGCCTCCTGGTTCGCACGAAAGGAACGAAAAGGTTGTACTGTGACATTAGCTGGCCAGAGTTCTGATTTTAAAGCGATGTCAGAAACTGCGACTGGAACGCCAAGCTTGAAATAAACCCATTTAAGGGTTTCTGGCTCAACGCCTTTTTTGATCAATTTGTAACAAATTAGTTGGCTTTTAACAAGAGCAGCACGAAGCGCAACGTAATCTATGATTTTTTTTTCTTGTGTGATTACTATTCCCGGCCATGCTACAAGTTTCATGTAGAGCGGTCGTGGAATGGCTTAAAATAATATTCGATGGGTGCATAAGGCTGACTCATGTACCGCACTCTTGGAGAACTGCTCGTGTATCTTTCCTACCAAAGGCGGGGAAGATCGGTCACGTGTATCCCAAAGACTATAGACCCATTAGCTTAACATCATTTCTGCTCAAAAACTTTTGAGAGGCTGATAGATGTGTAGATAAAGTCCAACGTGGATGATAAGCTGATCTCCACAACACAACATGCGTACACCAAAGGCAAGTCGGTAGACACCGCATTGCATAGGATGGTAATAAGCATAGAGAAAGCCCTGGAATGTTGGGAATATGCTCTAGGAGTCTTCTTAAACATTGCTGGGGCTTTCACTAATGTTTCTAAATGGGCGATTATGGATGGTCTTAATTACATTAAAGTACATCCAGCCGTAACAAGATGGATCGGCTGCATGTTAAATTGCAGGAAGATTACATCACAATGGGGATTGTACGAAGTCACGAAATCAGTGGACAGGGGCACGCCGTAGGGAGGGTGATATAACCTCTGCTGTGGACGCTGGTCATCAACCAACTGCTCAGGCGATTCGATGAGGGATCCGTAAAACTTACGGCTTACGCAGCTGACCTTACAATTGTCATAAGTGTAAAGTGCCTTCAAACGATTAGCTCTTTGATGGCTCTGGCGCTTCGGGATATTCATACCTGGGCATCAAATGTCATGTTGAAAGTCAACGCGGAGAAGACAGATATGGTCTTGTTTACAAAGAGGTATAAGGTCCCAAATTGGATCAGGCCTAAGTTAGGAGGGGTGACCCTGCAGGCGAAGCCTTGCACAAAATATCTAGGAATTATTCTAGACAGTAAGCTGTCTTGGAAGCTCAACGTGAAGGAGAGGGTGAAGAAGGCTTCAACGGCACCTTATGCATGTAAAAGAGTGTTGAGGTGTACGTGGGGCTTATTGCCCTCTCTTTCTCATTGGATATTTACAGCGATTGTAAGCCCTATTCTATACTATGTAGAGTTCTTGTTTGATGGAAAGCCACACAAAAAGCAACCTACTTCAGAAAATTAGAGGGGGTATGCAGACTATCAATGCTTAGCATTATGGGAGCCCTGAAGACAACCCTGTCGGCTGCACTGTATGCCATTCTGCACATTCCACCTATAGACCTGGTAGCAAAGAACATGGCGTTAACAACTGCAACCAGGCTCGGTGCCTCGGGGTAGCTTGAGCGCCGACCATACGGCCATAGTAGTATAGCGTCATCAATCACAAGACGAACAGACTACCTTATTCCCTATCTGGAGCACTGAGGTGAGTCTTCTAAGAAGACAGGTAAAATAAATGTTTCAACTAGCAAAGACCGCGAAAGCGAAGCATGTCGGGACGAGTACAGGGATCTACTGAGGATCTACAAGCGTGAAATTCCCAGGGCGAAGAGAATCTCATGGAAAAGTTTCCAACGAAACAGCACGGCTGATAAAAGTCCTAGCAAGGGGAAACATAGTCCAGGGACTAATAAAGAAAGAGAATGTGGAATGGTTACGTAATAGTGAGGAATCCCTTGAGGTGCTTCTCGATACACATTTCCCATCGGGAGATGGTTTAGAAGAGCCAGCAGACAGCACTCACACTTCGATCACGGAGCGAGTAATGCCGGGCTTGGTCACCGATACCAAGATCGAATGGGCACTGAAGACGTTTTCTAAGTTTAACTCGCCGGACCCATATAGTATATTTTATTTATTTATTTATTTAATTTGAGTCTTTGAATTTATAGATTATTACAGACTATATTATGCAAATTTTTACATTAACTTAATCCTAAGAAAAAATAAGATCTTAAATTGTTAATTAAGGCAGCGTAAGGAAAAGTGTAGTCAGCACCTGAGGAGTAAAAAAAAGTATTCAGATCAGCACAAGCCCTAGAAATAGGAGCATTTACACCATAAATAGTTCTGGAGAACCCAATTTATAAGGGTTCAAACTGTCGGAGGTTTTTGCATGGTACATTAAACTGAATTTTTTCAAGAAGTGATGGACAATCAACGGTCCCTGAAATTATGCCAATGACAAATGAGCAAGATAGAATGGAACGTCTATTTTCAAGCGTGTTTAGTGCAATTAAAAGGCATCGGGATTCATACGAAGGCATTGGTTCAGAAAATTTTACAGATCGAAGAGCAAATCGTAGAAAAATTTTCTGAACACGCTCAAGCCGATTAAAGAGGCCAATTTGGTAGGGTCTCCAAATGACAGCCGCATACTCCAACCTTGATCTGACAAAGGCACAATATAGTGACTTCATATTGTGGGGGCTAGTGAATGCGGAACAGTTACGACGTATGAACGCAAGCATTGCGTATGATCGAGTTATGACATAGTTTACATGCGTAGAGAAACTAAATTTAGTGTCAAAATACATCCCTAGGTCTTTGATTTCTTCAACAGGCAAACAATCATTATCAATATTCGTTGCTTTTGAAATTCGGCCTAAAATTTGCACATGGAACAAATAAAGACTCTCCTGAATTAAAAAAAATTTCTTAGTACCTCTAAATCGCGGGCCCCCTGAGAAATCCCGGGGCCGGGGGGAATCCTCCCATTCCCCCCTCTCGTCGGGCCTGTGTGCTCATTCCACGGATCCCAATAATTCCTACAGTTTTGCCATTCCATTTTAAGCTCTTAATTTGCTGCACAGTTTTCCTTGCTTTTGCAATTACAATGAACAAAGCACAAGGACAATCGATTACTTTTGCAGGATTAAATTTAGAGAGTCTGTGTTTTTCCAATGGCCAGCTATGTATTGCTTGCTCTAGAGTTGGAACGCCAAAAAATTTGTTTATATTTGCACCGAACGAAAAAACCAAAAATATTGTATACCCACATGCATTACAATAAGATACAATAATAAGATGTTCTAAACGAAAATTTCGCTAAATGTGCGTACAAAATTCAATTCAATTTACAGAACAATAAACTAAATTATCAACAAACAAAACAGAAAAAATAACGCAACATTCATTCGATATCGGGCGTTACAACATACGCCGTGTATAGCTAGTATTAAATAAAACTTAGTGGATATTTATATATATCACACAATTTCACTTTTATTAAATATTTAGCCTTTTATAAGTCTATTATTAAATTAACTCCGATTTACTAAACAAATTTTACCACGACCACGATGTTGATTCTATTAGATATCCACATGAAAAGAACGATGGTTGCTTCAGGAAGTTATATTAGACCCTCGAGTTTCCATATGTGTCGATAACTCAGTTCAAAAACATATGTTTTTTTTTGACATTAACAGAGGTAGAATCGCGAGTTTGAATCGAGCTCAAGGCCTAACAATAATTATGTTATGATTATTATTGTTATAATATATTTTTTCTTAATTGAAAAAATTTTAAATTAGAATAGAAGAAAGAAAAAATTTTTTAGACAACTGCCAAAGCTCGTTGTATAGATCCATTTCGGGAACTGCTAAATTCCTTCATCGGCAACGTTTAGGCGCCGCTGCCTATAGCCATTCAGCCATCACAGCGGTTTTTTTTTGTCTTCATTATTCCTACTTCAATTCTGGTTCTTGCCAATTGATATTCACAGCACTGCGACATCTGTTACAGAATAGTTGTGAAAATTGGACTTTGTTTATGGCGATGATGCCATAGTGTCATATTTTATTGACACTTTCTCCCAGTGCTCTGGGATGTATTAACAATTTTTGTTGTTTTATCGGCCTACTGATTTGTAAGATCGCGAGTTTGAATCGAGCTCAAGGCCTAACAATAATTATTTTATCATTGTTATTGTTATAATATATTTGTTCTTAATTGAAAAAATTTTTAATTAGAATAGAGGAAAGAAAAAAATTTAGACAACTGCCAAAGCTCGTTGTATAGATCCATTTCGGGAACTGCTAAATTCCTTCATCGGCAACGTTTAGGCGCCGCTGCTATAGCCATTCAGCCATCACAGCGGTTTTTTGTTTGTTTTCATTATTCCTACAGCAATTCTGGTTCTTGCCAATTGATATTCACAGCCCTGCGACATCTGTTACAGAATAGTTTGTGAAAATTGGACTTTGTTTATGGCTATGATGCCATAGTGTCATATTTTATTGACACTTTCTCCCTGTGCTCTGGGATGTATTAACAATTTTTGTTGTGATATCGGCCTACTGATTTCTAAGATCGCGAGTTTGAATCGAGCTCAAGGCCTAACAATAATTATTTTATCATTATTATTAAAATTCAATTTTTTTTCTTAATTGAAACAATTTTAAATTAGAATAGAAGAAAGAAAAAAATTTAGACAACTGCCAAAGCTCGTTGTATAGCTCCATTTCGGGAACTGCTAAATTCCTTCATCGGCAACGTTTAGGCGCCGCTGCTATAGCCATTCAGCCATCACAGCGGTTTTTTGTTTGTCTTCATTATTCCTACTTCAATTCTGGTTCTTGCCAATTGATATTCACAGCCCTGCGGCATCTGTTACAGAGTAGTTGTGAAAATTGGACTTTGTTTATGGCGATGATGCCATAGTGTCATATTTTATTGACACTTTCTCCCCGTGCTCTGGGATGTATTAACAATTTTTGTTGTTATATCGGCCTACTGATTTGTTAGATCGCGAGTTTGAATCGAGCTCAAGGCCTAACAATAATTATTTTATCATTATTTTGTTATGATTTTTAATAATCGGGGATTGCCCATATTGCTTTGTTTTAAATGTATGAAAACATTTATTTGAAGCAATTTTTTAATTTTATAATTTATTTATAATTTGGAAAAATTTAAACAACGTGACATCAGGACGGACAAGGCGACTATTAAATAAATTATTTTGTTATAATATATTTTTTCTTAATTGAAAAAATTTTAAATTAGAATAGAAGAAAGAAAAATTTTAGACAACTGGCAAAGCTCGTTGTATAGATCCATTTCGAGAACTACTAAATTCCTTCATCGGCAACATTTAGGCGCCGCTGCTATAGCCATTCAGCCATCACAGCGGTTTTTTGTTTGTCTTCATTATTCCTACTTCAATTCTGGTTCTTGCCAATTGATATTCACAGCCCTGCGACATTTGTTACAGAATAGAAAATTGGATTTTGTTTATGGCGATGATGCCATAGTGTCATATTTTATTGACACTTTCTCCCCGTACTCTGGGATGTATTAACAATTTTTGTTGTTATATCGGCCTACTGATTTGTTAGATCGCGAGTTTGAATAGAGCTCAAGGCCTAACAATAATTATTTTATCATTATTATTGTTATAATATATTTTTTCTTAATTGAAAAGAGGTAGAATATTGAAGTTGGAACAGTGGTGGCCAAGCAGGGAAACAATATCAATGAAAACTAAAGCAGCTATAAATTAAAGTGAAAAAAAAATTTTATTATATTTGCGGCTTAGTACTACGGTACACACGGAAACACAATATTGAAGTAAAAATGAATGCAATGAAAAATGAAATCGTAAGGGACTTGTCGAATGAACTTAAGAAAGCCAATGAGTTGTTAGACAACTTACGTGTAACAAATGAACAGCCAATTTTCAAACAATCTTATGATCAGTTCGCCGCCGAAAATGAGAATAAAATTTTAATCAAACCGAAAAAGAAAAGGTAAAAAACCTAAGGAAACTAAGGAAGCTCTGAAAAAAGTTTTGAGCCTACTGATGGCCTAGTAAGAAATGTTAAAGAAATAAACAGTGGACCCATAACAGTAGAATGTAGAAATAAAGATGCTTGTGAGAAAGTTCAATTCAAGTAAGGGAAGCGATTGGGAATGATTATGATACAGAGAAGCCTAAAAAATAAGTATGAAAAAAAAATAATTAAACTAGCTGGGATCACAGACAAAATTAGCAATGAACGTTGGTAGAATGCTTGGTAAAGCAGAACGATTCATTTTAAAGTTTTGAAGCTGTATGGAAACACAAATCGTAGGGAAGAAAGTTATATTGCGGAGAAACAGATGCAGTAGAATCTGAATATGTTTTGCAAGAACAAAAATTGTATATAGAGTGGGATACTTGTATACGAACAACGTAATAATCAACAACTTAAAAAGAACAAAACAACACGACGTTACAAACAAACAAAATGTGCTTCAATTAAAATTGATGATAATTATTGATGATGATAATTAAATACATTTATCACATATGGGCATATTTTTCAGTCTTGTACACATATGTATGTGTATATATTTAAAAACTTAAAGCATATATATTTATAATATATTCTGGTCTACATGAAAAAAAACGTATAATAACAACAGTTTTATATCGTTCATTGTATAACTTTTCTGGGACCAGCCTCTGTTTTTCATTGTAAGGTTCCATTCTGGAACCTCTGAAAATTGATATCCGCTGCTCAAACTCTTGTAACGACGATGCTTGTTGGCTTGCACTTTATGGTGATGAAAGTGATACTCCCTTTAATTTGAACAAACTTCGATTTGCTCCAAATTTATTTGATGCACTTTGCACCTTAACACGTCCCCGGTCGCTTTAGCCGTCGAGTTGCTAATTGCATATATAAAAAGTATTTATTCACTTAGCAATCAAATGATTTTCCTCAGAACCCAGAACACGCAAAAAAACAAAAGATGTCAGTTGACTATATTTTTATACCTTTCATGAAAATGAAATGGTATATTAATTTCGTCACGAAACCGAAAATTGTAAGTCCTTAAAGGAAAATAGATAGACCCACCATTAAGTATACCGAAATAATCAGGTTGAAGAGCTGAGTTGTTTTAGCCATGTCCGTCTGTCCGTCTGTCCGTCTGTCTGTTTGTATGCAAACTAGTCCCTCAATTTTTGAGATATCTTGATAAAATTTGGTGAGCAGGTGTATTTGGGTGTCCGATTAGACATTTGTCGGAACCGACCGGATCGGACCACTATAGCATATATCCTCCATACAACCGATTTTTCAGAAAAAGAGGATTTTTGTAATATCTTACCCAATTTAACAGATTGAAGCTTCAAACTTCACCATATACTTTCGTATATTGAACATATTGTTGCCTGAAAAAATTTATGAGATCGGTCGTATATATAGTATATATCCCCCACAACCGATTGTTCAGATAAGGAACTTTTCGTAATTACTGCCCTATTTTAAGAGCTAGAGGCTTCAAATTTCAGCGAATGCTTACGTATATAGCATATATTGTTGTCTGAAAAAATCATAAAGATCGGTGGTATATATAGTATATATATGGTGGTATATATAGTATATATATATAGTATATATATATATTTTCGCAAATTTTAGCCCCATTTTAACAGCTAGAAGCTTCAAATTTCACCGAATATTTACTTATATAGCATATATTGTTGTCTGAAAAAATCATAGAGATCGGTTGTATATATAGTATATATCTCATACAACCGATTGTTCAGATAAGAAACTTTTCGCAATTTCTACCCCATTTTAACAGCTATAAGCTTCAAATTTCACCGATTGCTTACGTATATAGCATATATTGTTGTCTGAAAAAATCATAGAGATCGGTTGTATATATAGTATATATCTCATACAACCGATTGTTCAGATAAGAAACTTTTCGCAATTTCTACCCCATTTTAACAGCTATAAGCTTCAAATTTCACTGATTGCTTACGTATATAGCATATATTGTTGTCTGAAAAAATCATAGAGATCGGTTCTATATATAGTATATATCTCATACAACCGATTGTTCAGATAAGAAACTTTTCGCAATTTCTACCCCATTTTAACAGCTAGAAGCTTCAAATTTCACCAACTGCTTACGTGTATAGCATATATTGATGTCTGAAAAAATCATTGAGATCGGTGATATACATAGTATATATCTCATACAACCGATTGTTCAGATAAGAAACTTTGCGCAATTTCTGCCCCGTTTTAACAGTTAGAAGCTTCAAATTTCACAAAATGCTTTCGTATATAGCATATATTGTTGTCTGAAAAAATCATAGAGATCGGTGGTATATATATTATATACTTCATATAAACTGTCATATTGACCCCCTTTTTTTACGGCTAGAAGCTTCAAGATTCATCAAATTTCATCAAATAGTTACGTTTACGTCATATATTTTTGAAATACGTGATTCGTAGCCATAGTTTTTACATGCAGACCACAAAAACGTGAAGCTTTGCATCCTCACACAGATTACCTACCTATTTTTATACCTTTCATGAAAATGAAATGGTATATTAATTTCGTCACGAAACCGAAAATTGTAAGTCCTTAAAGGAAAATAGATAGACCCACCATTAGTATACCGAAATAATCAGGTTGAAGAGCTGAGTTGTTTTAGCCATGTCCGTCTGTCCGTCTGTCCGTCTGTCCGTCTGTCTGTTTGTATGCAAACTAGTCCCTCAATTTTTGAGATATCTTGATAAAATTTGGTGAGCAGGTGTATTTGGGTGTCCGATTAGACATTTGTCGGAACCGACCGGATCGGACCACTATAGCATATATCCTCCATACAACCGATTTTTCAGAAAAAGAGGATTTTTGTAATATCTTACCCAATTTAACAGATTGAAGCTTCAAACTTCACCATATACTTTCGTATATTGAACATATTGTTGCCTGAAAAAATTTATGAGATCGGTCGTATATATAGTATATATCCCCCACAACCGATTGTTCAGATAAGGAACTTTTCGTAATTACTGCCCTATTTTAAGAGCTAGAGGCTTCAAATTTCAGCGAATGCTTACGTATATAGCATATATTGTTGTCTGAAAAAATCATAAAGATCGGTGGTATATATAGTATATATATGGTGGTATATATAGTATATATATATAGTATATATATATATATTTTCGCAAATTTTAGCCCCATTTTAACAGCTAGAAGCTTCAAATTTCACCGAATATTTACTTATATAGCATATATTGTTGTCTGAAAAAATCATAGAGATCGGTTGTATATATAGTATATATCTCATACAACCGATTGTTCAGATAAGAAACTTTTCGCAATTTCTACCCCATTTTAACAGCTATAAGCTTCAAATTTCACCGATTGCTTACGTATATAGCATATATTGTTGTCTGAAAAAATCATAGAGATCGGTTGTATATATAGTATATATCTCATACAACCGATTGTTCAGATAAGAAACTTTTCGCAATTTCTACCCCATTTTAACAGCTATAAGCTTCAAATTTCACTGATTGCTTACGTATATAGCATATATTGTTGTCTGAAAAATCATAGAGATCGGTTCTATATATAGTATATATCTCATACAACCGATTGTTCAGATAAGAAACTTTTCGCAATTTCTACCCCATTTTAACAGCTAGAAGCTTCAAATTTCACCAACTGCTTACGTGTATAGCATATATTGATGTCTGAAAAAATCATTGAGATCGGTGATATACATAGTATATATCTCATACAACCGATTGTTCAGATAAGAAACTTTGCGCAATTTCTGCCCCGTTTTAACAGTTAGAAGCTTCAAATTTCACAAATGCTTTCGTATATAGCATATATTGTTGTCTGAAAAAATCATAGAGATCGGTGGTATATATATTATATACTTCATATAAACTGTCCATATTGACCCCTTTTTTTACGGCTAGAAGCTTCAAGATTCATCAAATTTCATCAAATAGTTACGTTTACGTCATATATTTTTGAAATACGTGATTCGTAGCCATAGTTTTTACATGCAGACCACAAAAAACGTGAAGCTTTGCATCCTCACACAGATTACCTACCTATTTTTTTATTTTATATTTATCTTAAAAATCGTTTAGATATGTTCAAATTTCACCAAATGCTTACGTGTATAGCATATATTGTTGTCTGAGAAAATCATAGATACCGGTGGTATATATAGTATATATCCCATACAACCGATTGTTCAGATAAGAAACTTTGCGCAATTTCTTCCCCATTTTAACAGTATATAGCTTCAATTTCACCGATTGCTTACGTATATAGTATGTATTGTTGTGTCAAAAATCATAGAGATCGGTGATATATATAATATATATATGATGGTATATATAGTATATATATATAGTGTATATATATTTTTTTTTACGATTTCGCCCCCATTTTTAACAGCTAGAAGCTTCAAATTTCACCAACTGCTTACGTGTATAGCATATATTGATGTCTGAAAAAATCATTGAGATCGGTGGTACACATAGTATATATCTCATACAACCGATTGTTCAGATAAGAAACTTTGCGCAATTTGC